>JADBJO010004862.1:50000-77500 GCA_016801955.1 Conus betulinus
TTGAAGTTGGGCACATATACAAATGAATGTATATACGGACAAACAGAGAGACAGACAATCAGGCAGACAAACGCATAGACAGACAGATTCAGAGAGAGAGAGAGAGGGGGAGGAGAGAGAGAGAGAGAGAGAGAGAGAGAGAGAGAGAGAGAGAGAGAGAGAGAGAGAGAGAGAGAATACGGGACTGGTAAAGAGGGCTTTGAAATACAAACCTATAATCCTTCACCCCCAGGGCATGGAGACCAGTACAGTTCTTGAGAACAGAACCATTTTTCGGTTACCTGCACTGAAGTGCCTTTCATTTATATCCGTCGGTCCCGTTCAGTTGTGTTGGTCCTCCCTTGAAATCAAAAGAAAATATATCACATATAATTCTGTGTTTATTTCACCATCAAGTGTTCAAAAGCTATATCCAACGACCCCCTAGATCAGTCAGTAAAGGGTAGTAAAATGAAATGAGAAGAAAGCACCGCAAACAAGTAATTTACACAAAACACTAAAATCATTATGTACGGGGCAATAAAGAGATGGAGAATCTTTGAACTTAGGTTGAAGATCCAGCCTTTATTTGGAATTATTTCTCAGATCGTGGATCCTTTTCTCTAAAATGTTCTACTTTACGATTGATCATCTTTATCAAGTTTGTATCATTTTGTAAAACAAAACAATGTTCTACTGTAGAATTAGATATCTTTCTCGAGTTCTGGATCATTTTGTGTACGATTTTCTGCTGTAGGATTAATTATTATATTTTCAAACCCTGAACCATTTTGTATAAAATGTGATACTTTAGGATTCATTATATTTTTCAAGAAGATTTTCTATTAAATGTTCTAATTTAAGATTAGCTATATTCCTCAACTCTTTTTTCTGATTGATTAAACTATTTATAATGAATGGCAACAGACATGTATAAGCCTCTCAATGTATTTTCAATGTCATTTAAAAGAATGCTACTAAGATATTTTGATTATAAACACTACTAGACAAAGATTTCAGTTTCGAACATTTCTGCCAGACGACCTTGTGGGCATTGCAATGAAAAAGAAAGTGAACTTTGTCTTCCTAGACCATAGCCACATGATGGACATTTGATGTCTTCCTGATTATGTTGTGCAGTTGAAAACATCCTTTTACAATCGATTTTAGGCGCATACTCTTACGCAGATTTTTTTTTTTTCTCACGTAACCACTGCTCCAATAATTTATGGTCCATGATGAACATTGCCCTGGTTGGTAAATACCTTTCACTGATGATACCATCTGTATTTGTCATCGATGTCTATTTTGAGAAATAGTTTCTTTGTTATTTGAAATAGGCTAGCTTCAAATTCAGTGATGAAAGTATTATATCCTCGTGTCCTCGCCATGGACGGTCCCCCAAGCCCGGCTGAGAAAGAGGGAGGGTTGGGCGTAGGGTTAGCTTCCCTACCCTGTGAAAACAAACTAGCTACAGAAACGCCAACAAGGAAATCACAGAATGTTGCGGTCCTGGAAGAGGATGCACCTTCAGCGGAAGGATCTATGACGCAGAGTAGTGAAAGCCAGAACCTGGAAGCTACTCAGCTGACAAGATGGATAGGGCAGGACAGAGGAGACTGACCACAGGAAAGCTGCTGCTGTTTTCGGGCCACGAGTAGGGCAATGCGCCGCACACCCACAGAGTCGCCCTGATGCTGTCCAAGACTGCACAGAGAGCACTGACTGGATGGCAGGCTCATGGCCCCCGGATCACCACAGCATCCTTCAGAACTAAAAAACGCCGCCTCAACCTAAACATTGTACAATGTTACGCTTCGACGAATGACAGTGAGGAGGATGACAAGGATGACTTCTACAATAGACTCTAAACAGTTCTCCAGAGTTTCCCTGGAAGAGACATCACTGTTGCCATGGGAGACTTCAACGCCAAGATTGGCAGCGACAACACAGGCTATGAGGAGATCATGGGGCGGCATGGGCTGGGTGACATGAACGACAATGGCGAGAGGTTTGCAGACCTGTGCGCCACAAGTGAGCTCGTCATAGGAAGAAGCATCTTCCCGCACAAGAGAATCCACAAAGTCACCTGGGTTTCTCCTGATCACACAACTGAAAATCAAATTGACCACATACGCATCTACAAGAAATTTAGAAGATCACTCTTGGATGTCCGCGTCCGTAGAGGAGCAGATGTCGCTTCAGATCACCATCTGCTCACAGGGCGCTTTAAACTGAAACTGAAGAAAAACTGGATGGGGGAAATCACCCATCATCAGAGATTCAACACAGTCCTTTCTAAAAGACCCAACAAAGAAAGAGGAATTCAAAACTGAACTCTCAAAAACTGCTAACAGATCCTGCAAGAGCTGCTGCTGCTTGAGGAGAAGTGGCAATTGATGAGAGATAGGGAGCAATGAAAGAGGCCTGGGTTACAACCTGTAAAGTTGTACTAGGCTATAAAAAACAAAATCAAAAGGAGTGGATCTTCGGCAGAATCTTTAAAGAAAATAGAAGAGAGAAAGCAGAAGAAGGCGGCAGTCAACAACAGCCGGATAAGAACAGGGAAAACCCGAGCTCAGCAACAGTATACAGGAGTTAATGAAGAAGTAAAGAAAAGTTTGAAGGCAGACAAGAGGAAGTACATTGAGAATCTGGCAGTGGAGGCAGAAGAGGCAGCGAGACTTGGCAACATGAAGAACTTGTATGACACCATGAAGAAGTTGTCAGGGAAGTTCAGCAAGTCAGAGAGGCCCGTGAAAGACAAGGAGGGAAAGGCAATACAAGGTGAGGATGGACAGAAACAGAGATGGAAAGAGCACTTTGAAGAACTACTAAACAGGCCAGTGCCAGAATATCCACCAAACATCCAGCCAGCTGAGAATGATCTTCCCATCAACTGCGGCGCACCTACCAGAGAAGAGATCAGAGAGGCGATAAAGAAGCTAAGGAACGGAAAGGCTGCAGCCCAGACAGTATACCTGCAGAGGTTTTGAAGATGGATACAGAAACCACAGTAGAGATATTACACCCTCTTTTTGCAAGGATTTGGGAGGAAGAACAGGTCCCAACAGATGGAAAGAAGGTTACCTGATCAAACTGCCGAAGAAAGGTGACCTCAGCTCATGCACCAACTACAGAGGCATCACATTGCTGTCAGTCCCCAGAAAGGTATTCAACAGAATCCTATTGGAAAGGATGAAGAACCAGGTAGACGCACATCTCAGAGATCAGCAAGCGGGCTTCCCGCAAGGACAGATCCTGCACCGACCAGATTGCCACACTCCGCATCATCCTGGAGCAGTCGTCGGAGTGGAACTCACCACTGTATATCACTTTCATCGATTACGAGAAGGCTTTCGACAGTGTCGACAGAGCATCTATTTGGAAGCTGCTGCAACATTATAGTGTACCACAGAAGTTCATCAACATCATCCGAATTCTTATGAGGGGACCTACAGAGTTGTACATGGAGGTCAACTTACAGATGCTTTTGAAGTGAAAACAGGGGTGAGGCAAGGGTGCCTTCTCTCACCATTCCTGTTCCTTCTCGCTATAGACTGGGTTATGAAGACGTCAACTGCAGGCAAGCGCAATGGCATCCAGTGGACTCTGTGGAAGCAGCTGGACGACCTAGACTTTGCCGATGATTTGGCCCTTCTTTCACACACCACCCAGCCACAGATGCAAAACAAGACCGCAACAGTGGCAGAAACGTCATCCAGCATTGGACTGAACATCCACAAAGGAAAGAGTAAAGTCATGAAAGCCAATGCCACAAACCCAGACCCCATCATGCTAGAAGGCAACGCGCTGGAGGAGGTGGACAACTTCACTTACCTTGGTAGCGTCGTCGACATACAAGGTGGTACAGATGCTGATGTCAGAACCAGAATCGGAAAAGCGAGAGCAGCCTTTCTCCAGCTGAAGAATATCTGGAAATCAAATGTCATCTCCAAGAAAACCAAGATAAGGATATTCAATAGCAACGTCAAATCAGTACTTCTTTATGGAGCTGAGACATGGCGAACCACAGTTACCATCACCAACAAGATCCAGACTTTCATCAATTCCTGTCTGAGGCGCATACTGAGGATCCACTGGCCAGACAGGATCAGCAACGAGGACCTGTGGCAACAGACAAATCAGAAGCCAGCCCGATGCAGATATTCTCCAAAGGAGATGGAGGTGGATAGGCCACACCCTAAGAAAGCCTGCCGACAACACCACCAGGCAGGCATTGTCCTGGAACCCGCAGGGAAAAAGAAAGAGAGGCGCCCAAGGAACTCCTGGCGCCGAGACCTGCATGCAGATATGACAGCGTTGGGGAAAACCTGGAACCTTTATGGCATGTGCACAAATCGTTGAAATCAATATACATTATCGCCAAAGCCTCATAATTAGAATCGCATGTCAAAACTGGTTCAGTTTGGGATCTAAGTAATTATAGAATAGACTTGAACTTATTGCTTCTAGGGTTTAGAATAGACTTGAACCTATTGCTTCCAGCGTTTATCGAGGTTTTCAATGTTTCATTGATATTGATACACGTCCTTCCTTTCCTGCAAACCTTGGAGAAATCAGCACCAAACGTCTTTTTTGTTTGTAGTTATAAGCCTTTCCAGACGTTTCTGTGAGTTTGTTACGGTAACTGGATCATTTTCATAAAGCGATCTTTCTTTCATACTCCCGTGTTCGCCCATTCTGCGTCCCGTCACATTGTCGTTTCGAGGTTCTGTCAAACGCGGTTGATCGGCTTTCCTCTTTAGGCCATTTAGGTGAGTCAGGAATCCAACAACGGAATCAGACAACAAAACAACATCTTCAACAAATGATAATAAAGATATTTCTTCGGCACCAAGGATACGTTAAACACCATGCTTTACTGTTCTAGACAATCTAATAGCCAGTTCACTGGAAAACAAAAATGAGCACAGACAGAGAGAAAAGAATCTCTCTCTCTCTCTCTCTCTCTCTCTCTCTCTCTCTCTCTCTCTCTCTCTCACACACTCACACACACACACACACACACACACACACACACACACACACACACACACACACACACACACATCACACACACGTACACACTCTACTCTCTCTCTCTCTCTCTCTCTCTCTCTCTCTCTCTCTCTCTCTCTCTCTCACACACACACACACACACACACACACACACACACACACACACACACACACACACACACACACACACACACACACACACAAATGTACGCACACGTATACACCCTTCGAGTGAAGATACGCCGAAATGACTAAAGGACGAGTTAACACACATCAGCGTGCATTCTTTCATATGAGCACGAAGCCAAACACAGACCCTACGGATCATCGAGCATATAAGCATTACCTTCTAGCCATTTCAGCAAGTTTAATTTGTTAGCATTTCTGCGTCTTTCTGCCCATGTATTAAAGGTATACATGAAAGGATTAATAGCAGAGTTTAAAGGAAGTACGAATATAGCTAGGGCAACGTTGACTTCTCCAGGGATTGGAACATCAGCCAATGCCAACATTCCACACAGCCCTATGGGAAACCAGCACATGAAATCTGTTACAGCAATACTGATCAGTCGCCGGGCTATTTTCAAATCCTGTGACAGTCTGGTGGTGTTTGTTTTCAGGGTATTCTTTTGTATTGACCAAAAGATGATGGTCTGACCAGAAGAAATTAGCAAGAATAAAGTAAAATTGAAGATGACCAATACACCGATGGAATAAAATCTTCCTTTAAACTCCTGCCTTGTCACTGGGAGTGGGATGCAGATCCCTGTCTGACTGTAAAACTCCCAGTGCATTGGCAACTGGTAGCAAAGGGAACGTAGCTAAAATCCAGCCAGCCAACCAGCTGAATAGACAATCCACTGAACCTTATATTCTCTTAAAGCCCAGACTGATGAATGGAAAACGAACAACAATGAACCGATCCAACGCAATAAGGCAAATAATAAGAGCTGACACTTCGCTGGACAGGAGAGACAGACAGCCAGCCACGTGACAAGCCACACTGTGTTTCCATGTGTCATCAAGATGGAAATATTCACCTCGGAGCTTTTCATCAGCAGCTCCAATGATGGTTATATAGATTCCCATCAGGAAGTCAGCCATGGTAAGGTTGACAACAAATACTCTGAACCCACTCACAGAGTTTGTCTTTCTTCCAAACAACCGAGCACAAAAGCAGAAACATGTTACCAGACAGAGAGAGACAGGCGGTCAGCCACAGAAACACGCGATACGTCCATGACTGCAGTAAATCTTCACACGATGAAACCTCGTCTTTGGGGGCAAAGCAAAATCTGCTGTCAAAGTCATGAGGCAAAATCTCATTGCAGCAGAGTTTATAGTTCTCTGTAGATACAGTAAACGAATGTGGGAGATGTGTGAAAATGTCAGGTGCAAACACTTTCACTGGCTGCCGTCCATGCGCGCAGTTCAGTCAGGTGAGGCAGGGGGGAAAAAAACGTTTAGCAAAGTGTGAACACAGGTGCACGTTAAATTTAGTCTCTTCATGCCGTGAAAGAACGAGAGAATCTGAGGATCAAACAGTGCGAGCGTGGTATGTGACAGATCTAGAGTTGTGAGACTGCTTGGCTGATTCGCATAGTTTTGGTCTATAAAGACCGAGGTCAGAGGGTTTTTAGACAACAGCAATGTTTGTAGATGTCCAAGAACAAGGAAAGGTGCCAAGTTGACCTGCATTAGCTGGTTATCACTAAGGTCCAAAACTATTAGATTTGGTAATGTCATGTTAGGTATGCGATTTATTGAACAGTGAGCAAAGACGGCATGATTAAGGTATGCATGGTGACTGACATCGAACAGTGTCATGCCAACTTGTGGCATCCAGGTAACAGAGCTGAGGGAAAAGTGCTGCAAGAAATGGCTGACCACACTGAAATGCTTGGCCTTGGCACTCACAGTTTGAAGGACAGGTCACCCCACACAGTAATTCATCGTCATGCATGGGACAGTGAGACCAGCCATCACATAAGTGATCACTGTGCAAACACAGTTTGGACGCTCTGCATCGAAACAGTCCAGGACATTCCATGTCTTCACATCCCTCTTCGTCCTGATGATCAACACAGCCGTGCATTTCATTACATCGTGTATACACCGGTAGGCAGTTGTTTAACTCACCAGGACAACGGTAGTGGCTGTCAGGACAGGACTCATTGGGACCCATTGGAGACAAGTCGACCTCCAAGTTGACACCAAAATTGATAAGAAGAGGGGAATGATGATGTGCAAATAGCAAACGTAAATTTTGTAATGTTTCCTTTGTGCAGTGTACTTCATCTGATTCATCCCAGCAGTCAAAAAGGTGGTTGCACACCCTGGTATATGACACACACTGACGACTGTCACACGTAAATGTGTTGACACATGGAGAATGATTACAGAAAGATTCGTCACTTTTATCCGGACACTCTGTGACAAAGTTACACACCAATGTGTAAGACAACACAACGCGTTGGTCACTGCAGGCAAATAAAGGAATTACAGGGACGTGGTAATCTGCTGAGCTTGTGTCGCTGTCTACGGTTGACAAGTTGAAAATAACACCACAAGATATATCAGTTCGACAAAATCCCTCATACGAAAAAGAACCACAAAGGAAAAATGTGTACGTCATATGACCACCACGGCATGTAGTCATAGACTTGTGTTTCATTGGGGTACAGGTCAGGGAAATCCTCTGTGAAGGATAAGATCTCCCATCACATTTGCTTGCATTGATCGTTAATGTACAATTTGTACTGATACGTGTTGTGTGAAAATTCATCATATATGTATAAGAGCAACGTCCTGACCTAAGGAACACACAAAGAAAGTATATTTCAAAACATTGTAAAGCACTGTTTTGTCTGCACTGATTATGCTGAGCCTGTACACCGAGTACAGTGGCATTTTAAACATGGATACGTTAACGGAGTGAAGAGCAATGCCTTCACATGTTCTTGTTTCTAAAGTTTGAAATGTTTGATTCCGGTCATGTACACATGATGGAAAGGTCAGCTTACCCCAGAGCGAAACGCAGTAGTCTGTAAATGTACTATTATGGTCTGTTTTACTACTGCCATTTGCAGCATTGCCCACACTCTTAAAAAACGTTACACTACCTGTACACGACTCTTCCAACTTGTATACTTGATCAAGGCTGTGGGCACAGGACTCTAAGGAATATAATACAGAAGTTTTTACACGCACACACACACACACACACACACGCACACACACACACACGATTTCTCCTCTCACACACACACACACACACACACACACACACACACCAGGATTTTTCTTAAAATCTTAAAATCTTCCTTCTGTTAAATCTTAGATCAGACTAGCCATCGCGGCGAAGTAGTTCGCGCTGCAAACGTCCGGCTGGGAGTTCGTAATTTCGATTCCTATCATAGACGTTTCCTTGTACGATTTTTCTACCCGGACCGGTCCTACCCAGAGTTGTATTCGCTATATACTCAGCTGGGAAGACTGAGACCATATAGCTGAGTTTCATCCACTTAATGGATGCGTCTCTGATAGTATTGCTCAAATTTCCTGACCAACACTGCAGGTGTCTGCATCCCCCGGGCCTGGTTGACGCCAGGGTATATTATGAAAGTAAGCGCAGAGCACATGCAGTCTCAGACCAGAATGGAAATCCATAGCATCATCATCATCATCTTCACCCTCATCAGTCATCTGGAAAACAAAAATGCTTCACGTTCCATGGCTCTTCATTCTTTGCTCTCATGGTGGCCTCAGTTTGGATTGCATTTACAAATCTTCAATAAATGTCAGCGAACGCCCAGAGAAACGCGGACAACGAGTCACAAGACAAAACACAACGCGTTTCGAACTCTTAAGTCTTCTTCAGGTGAGATAAAAACGAATAAAATAACGAAAATTCGCTTAGCTTTGATCGCTTCAGATCGCTTCAGAGTTCACCGCAAGGAAGAAGTGACTCGTTTGTCCACGTTCTCTGGGCGGTTCGCTGACATTTATTTCAGATTTGTTTAGATTTCCGCCTGCAGTCGTCTCACTTCGGAACTAGATCTGCCTTTACAAGTCTGTGACCTTGATTTGATTTCAGTCCAGTTTCGGCAACTTCATAGGGATTGTTATTGAACAGATGTGATGGCACCCTCTGGAGGAAGAGCTCACTCACATTGGTTCTGCGACTAAGCAATTATTGTCGTCAGTAGTAGGGCGTTTAATAAGTGATGCCCTGCTTGCTATGGATCAGAACAGGTACCACTGAACTCGACCGAAGTGGTTCAGCAGCAGTGCGGTGTCTTCTCTGGTGGACTGGCTTATGACAACTTGATATTGTCTGCTTTCTGTGGATTGCTGGTGCCTGGGCTGTGGCGGGACGGTCCGGGCTGTGACTGTGGACGAGGGTGGTCGGAATGAGCGGTGTTGGTGCAATGCCACTGAGATGGCACAGAAAATGGGAGTGCCAAAAAAATCTTAGATCAGATGAATGCTGATGTCTTTCAGAAATTCAAGCTCACATCAGGCAAGACATCCCTGAAAAAGATTTTTCATGGGCTTAGCTGTAAATGTTTATGCCTGACATCATGTAAGTTCCAACACTCTATCAGGACACGTTTCATTGTGAATAATTCACCACATGAAATGCACCACAGAGCTTCTTCATCCTCTAGAAGATAAGAATGGGCGTAAAAGGAATGGCTTGTGTACAAACGGCGCAAGACTGTTTCTTATTTTATGACCGCCCTGTAACATGGTAGAAACTTTTTTTCAGCTATGGACTGAAATGGGAGAGGTTGTAATCCATCTGCGAGTTCCATTCCTCTTGCCAGAGGTCTTTTGACATAAGCCTGAGGTTTCAGATCGGTGTGAGGGATACAGAATCTGCTTATTTCTTTTTGTGGTATTTTTGGCAAGTTGATCAAATACCTTATTGTCTCAAATACCTACGTGACCGGAAACCGAAGCGAAAACTATATTGTATGCATCAGCTTCCGAGGAGGTGTACAGTCCAAACGATGTCAGCAGTAGAGCGTGTTTAAAGTCACAGCCAGCAACGGCCTCTGAAGCAGCGAGGGAGTCTTGCAGGATGAGGAAAATCTGTGTTTTGATTTAAAAACACCATTTCTTGATCCAGTAGGAAGGCTGACAATTCAGCTGTGAAGATGAAGCTGTCTGTGAGAATGCGTTTAGAACATGTCTGAGAGGGAGCGCGCATGGCAAACGCAACTGAGGCTGCAAACTCCTCTTCTTCAGGTTTGGTGCCATCAGCAAACATTCCTTTGAAGATGGAATTGGAACAAAGTTCAGCAAAGAAAAAGAAAATGACATGTAAGCGAAATAACCAGTGGAGTCTTTTCGATACGATGCTAGACCAAAGTGAAAAAAAATCCATGGTGGGTCATCACAAAACCTGGACGAATCGCACACGATTCCAAAGTCCGTGCCTGTACTGTTCAAATAAGGAAGAATGCGATTTCCCAAGGGTGGAATGGAAGTGGGTTGATTTTCAAATTTCTTGTAGAATTTCCGGTCAAAAGCTTAGTCAAAAGCAGGGTTTAAGGGTTCAAAGAAGAGATTCAAACAACAGATCAGACAAAAGGTTTGATGTTGGTTGCAGAAGGATGGTTCTTCCCGCCTCAGCATACAGACTGTAAATAAACAGGGGTAGTGCGGCATGTACACACAGCCATAGACCAGACAGTCGTAGTTCAGTTTGGAGTGGATCAGAGCTCTGTGAAGGCAAAGAAGACTTGTCCAATCAGCTTCCCAGTCCACATTACCACGACTTTCAGACTGTCATTGCTTTCTAACACGAAGTTTTCAAGGGCTGGATGTGGCTTTTAGTTCAGTTCAGTTGTTCTTGTTTTTTTTATTGGAGATAACTCCCAGAAATTTGGCTTCCTTCACAGCTGGATTGGTGGATATTTTTTTCCAAATGGATTTCGGAGTAAGCAAAGTACTGTATAGAAGTTGTTAAAGTTGATAACTCGAGTAAAATGATAAGAAAAAAATGAAAAACTGGCCCATTACATGTTGTGTCAGATGGAATTCACGACTTCAATAAAATCTGTCCACTGAACTGCCAGTTGCACATAATTATTATACCTATTTATCCATGAGTCATTTTAGGGGGACTTGTTCATTTACGTTTTTTTTTTATTTTATAATTTTAATTTCATTTTCTTGACCTGGAGGTAATTCGTGATGTTAGCACTTTTAGCAATTTGTGTTCTTGTGCTTGTCCCCATTTCTCTGCTACCACAGTCCACGCATAGAAAAGTGGACAGAGAGCAGTTGGACGGTAACATGAACACAACCATAGCCTCCTGGAAAGTGTCTAAAACCCTAACACCACTGAAGTCATCATCTTAACTATGCCAAACGCCAGCCAACAGGCAGCGTGTGTGACAGCAATCTTTGTGATCAAGTGAGCTGAAAAGTACACTGATCTTTTATTGGGGTTGAGTTTGATTCTAAACTTGGGTAACCACTTGTGGATGACAATGGCAAACCCCAGTATTACCAGGCAGATCTTAAAATTAATGATCAACACGACTAAGAACCATTTAAATGCCTGGACATCATTATAACGAGTAAAGAGAGCCAGACGGCACAGACCAGACTGACCATGCAGACCCCAGTGTGACAAACCAGGAAGAAATGGTATGACTGACAACATGACTCCGACAATCCATGCTGCAGAGCAGGCTGTAACTGTGGATTGCATTCTGCGTCGGTCTGATTTATCAGGATAACAAAGGATGACGACATGATCCAAAGTGATGAACACAGTCATCATAAAAACGGACACTTCACTTGACAAGAGAAACAGGAAACCACATAACTTGCACAAAACGCTATTGATCCACACTCTTCTTCCTTTTGGATGTATTTTCCGCACCATTCTGTCTACTACGATAGTTATGCCTACATGACTTCCCATACACATATAAGCAAACTGCAGGTGTCCAGTGGCAGCCAAGAAAGATCTCTCAGACAGTTTGTTAGCTACAAAGGAAGCTAAAAACAGCTGAATTTCCTACAATGGCAGACATACCAATTAGCCAAAAGAAAACTCTGTATAATCCAGATGGTAGGAGAGTTCTACATTCATGAAGAATAGTGTAAGGTGCTAGACATCTTATTTTGACTGAATGTTGCGGGAGTAAGTGATCACAGCAGAATCTGTGGTCTGATGAAAAGATTGTTCTCTAAGGTGCACAGCTTCTTTTAAGGAATCCCATGGGAAGTGTTCAACCGGATTCCATCGTAGATCGACTTCTGTCAATCGTGGTGCATTTGCAAAGCCTGTAAACACAATGCTCTTTACAGCAGAAAAAGAGAAATTGAACCGTTTTTTACATGGTACAAGTATGTGGATAATAACGTGTTTACAACACTGGAGTGCGTGTATGATAGATCCACCCGTCTCAGTGCATAATTGACGTGCTTACCCAGCTGATTTGTGATCTGACTCAGAGGATTGTTTGCCAAATGGAGCGTTCTTAGATGTGGCCACTGAAAAACATTAGCCACTTGAAGGCTTTTTGTGATTGTTGGAAAGGTCAATATGTTGCAAGTTGTAAAGCTTCATCCTCGAGACATTGAACAGGGAACAGTCAGACAGAATCAGATAAATCAGGCACACGTTGGCCGTCAAATAAGTTAATTGCAGACCCGTGCCCAAGGCATTTATGTATCGAAGTTCAGGATAAAGTTCAGGAAAATGCTGTGCTACATGAGAATGAGTACCCGTGACACAAACAGCCTGCAGGTCAGGTCCTGTCACACATCAACTCATCATCTCGCGCTGTGGACACTGACCCCAGCCATCACACAGATGGTCCCCGTGCACACACACATGGGAATTTTCACACGACCGATAGAATCCCCGACAGGTCCTCTTTTCACAGTCTTGTTCGTCTTCTCCATAGACACAGTCAGACCATCCATTACATAGGGTGTAGACAGGGAGACAGTACAGCCACTCTGCTGTGCAACGATAATGACTCTCTGGACATGGCTCATCATCTCTTATCATCTGCTGAATGAAGTAACCAGTGCCATCTAAGTTGATATATAAGTATTGTTCACTGGCATTATTAAAGAACTGTATGTTTTCTGGGCATTGACTTTCATCCGAGTCATCAAAACAGTCAGAGAATTCATTACAGTATTGATATGTAACACACATTGGCCACTCCAGCACTGAAAACCAGAACATGAGGGGTGTTCACAGAACGACTCATCGCTGACATCTGGACAGTCCTCAACAGAGTCACAAACTTGGGTGAAATGCACTGCTGCACCATTATGATCACATGTAAACATGACATCAGAGATCCTACTAACATCAACCCCCGTAGTGTTGTGTTCATTCTTCACGTTCACACCGACACGCGACACTGTAAATTCATTGTTCTTCTAGAAAGACTGTTATGATCACACAACAAGAACTGGTGTTCAAAAAACCACCAGGACTGATAGATAAAAATTGTCGAGTGCTTTTGGACATAAACGATGTCGAATCTAATTCAGTCAGTGTAAGATATGGAGCAAAAGCGCTGACTTCTTTGGATTTAGTTTCACAAAAAACACCGTTTATTGTAGCTGGATCTTCATTAAAACTTATGTCCATGGATTTAAGCTTTAAATATTTGGCACCCCTCGCTCCTTTGTGTTCACAAACTTCGATTTCGAACTGGAAATGATCCATGTGGTATATCACAGTGCTGTCATTCCACAATCGAAGTTTACTATACGTAAAGGGTTGAAAGGACCATCCTGTTGTCAAGCCAAAAACTACATGAAAGTTTTGATAATTTTCAAAGATATGCAGAGAGTCTTTGCTTTTCCACGGCAGTTTTCACAGAAGCGACCCTTCCATTTCTTCCCCGGCATTGACGATATAAATAAGAAATGAAGAATCCCTCAGGAACCATAAACACATAACATTTGTTACGTGAAGCCACCAGCCCCTGACAGCCAGAACTGCTGAAAAGACAGTGTTCTGTTTCATCCCGTCCATCGTCACACTCTGCCTTCGTGTTACAGTGCACGTGATTCTGAAATCTACTGTACTGTACTGACCAATGGAACAGTTAAATTTACCATCCGACATCTCCTCAGGGACTTCGTGCTCGGCAATAAATGAACAATATGCTTTGATGTGGTCGGAATTGCAGCAGCCAAGTTTCATATACTCCATTCGAAGGTATGCTGCATGAAAAATTTGAGCATGATCTTTAAATCCAGTGTAAATTCTAGACAAGATTAGAGGGCTGTGTTGTTTTTTTTGTAAAAAAACCTGTATAGCACTACACCTTGCTGTTTGTTGGGAAATGAACCAAGATTGTTGAACGTTTATCACGAAAGTAGATCCTAGCGTCGGTCTCACAATATGCTGTGCAACTTGCACATTACGCGAGAAAGTCAGCGGTAACACCATAACATACCCGGAATATTCCACCACATACTCTACAATGAGGTCGAATTTGTTCGTGTTTTTAATAGTCAAGTGGACCACGGGACTGTTTTTGTTAATCAAACACAAATCAGTTTGTTTAAAGTCAAAAACTATTTCTTCCAAAGAATGGCGCATATAGTTAGCGATGGATTTCAAACAATTTTCCTGTGCTTTATAGGCTACATCTATGCCTCACTGACTGGACTTACACTCATATTCTAAACGTTTGACATGAATACGAAAACCACGATACCTGTCCTTCACACACATTTTACAGAAAGACGTGGCACCTTTACATACCCCATACACCACCCCCTGGTGTGCTGTAAACTGTGGTAAATTGTTTTCACAGTCTGAGGCATTGACCCACAGGAACATGTCCTCTGTGGAGTTCTGATTCAGGAGATAGTCACACCAGGG
Source organism: Conus betulinus (assembly GCA_016801955.1). NCBI lineage: Eukaryota > Metazoa > Mollusca > Gastropoda > Neogastropoda > Conidae > Conus > Conus betulinus. The sequence continues at coordinate 64,888 of JADBJO010004862.1, forward strand.
CAGATGCTACTATGTGTTTATTGGCACTAAAGCAGTTCTGGTATTTATGTTTCTCTTATTTCGATCTGTGAAATTGTCAACATTAGTGCACACCCTTTAGATAAAAGTATGAACGAAAACGTTTTAGAGTTAGATTTCAAAACAAGATTTCGGTTCTGTAAACTGTAATTTTACGTTCAAATTATCAAGAGCGTATGGCATTTAAAATTATATGGACGCACATAGGGTTTTTCCAATAATTGTTCGCCTGTGCAGTCAGTCAGTTAAATTGCGATGAATCTGAAACCAAAGTGATTCCATACTATTGCCGCGTTCCCAATTTTTTCTAAAAAAAAAAAAAAAAAAAAAAAAAAAAAAAAAAAAGCATACAAACAAATAAATCAAAACAAAAAAAAAACATGGATAGAAACAAGATAACTATCCCACATAAACAATGGTGAGGGTTAATAAGATGAAAATAATTTCTACTACTTACAACAGAGACAAAACAGTTTTTATTTCGAAGTAAACTTTTTTTTTTACTTGAACTGCTTAGCAAAGTAATTTTTTTCAGAAAGGTAACAAAGAGACTGTTATGTTCTCCGCTTCTGCCTCCTGTTTTTTGTTAGTCTTTTGACTCATTTTCTGCTGTTGTTGTTGTAGTTGTTGTTAAACGCATGTTCATGTGAAGGATAAAACACACCTGCAATGCACGCATGTACATGTTATCGTACACGTATAAGTATAACCTATGCATTCTGACCACTCAGATTGTTCCATATCTTTTGATCTCCCTTGCATTCTTAAACGGATCTTCAAGCATAGATTTAAAAATTGTCCCCTACATTTTATACTGTTTGCATAATGTTTTTAGTTTTCAGCAACTTTTTTTTTTTCCTCTCCACACTTTCGTTTTGTTTTATTCTACTACCTTTCGCTGGCTGCTTTGGGGGTGCTGTTGGATTCTTTTTCGAACCCTTGGCGGTCAAAACACCACAGAATTATGGACCTTGGTGTGTCTCTATTTGACGCCAAGAGTACAGACACAGTCAGCCGTGTCTCCCTGATGAGTCCGATCCAGCAGACGAAAGGCCTCGAGAGCAGGCGATACATAAAGATCTGCCTTCGAGAGGGATTGCGATAATTTCCTCATGCAGCTAGTGAAGAGTTTTCATAGTTATGATATACATTTTCCCATTTACTTCATTTCATTTTTTTTTTTCTATTTCAAATCTTTGCCAAGTCATTACTATAATAATGGAAGAATTGTTAACCTGCACTTGTTTTCCCCCACTACTTACTTGTTCAGCATTATATATACACACACACACATATATATATATATATATATATGTGTGTGTGTGTGTGTGTGTGTGTGTGCGCACATACTTGTCCGGGGAAAAAAAAAACACCAAGATGTAATACTGAAATGCCAAATGCAACACTCTCTCTCTCTCTCTCTCTCTCTCTCTCTCTCTCTCTCTCTCTCTCTCTCTCTCTCTCTCACGAAGCAATACTTTGAAATACCAAATGTCACAATCTCTCGCTCTCCCTGTGTGTGTGTGTGTGTGTGTGTGTGTGTGTGTGTGAGTGTGAAAAAGGTCAGAAATAATACTTACGTTTGTTTGTTTGCTTTCTTCTTCTTGTTGTCTTTTGCGGGCGAAGGTGACCATGAGAGTTCTGTTATCACTGGGTGGGGGGGTGTGTACGAGGATGGTTGATCAGGCTGATCCTGGCATTAAATCGTCTGTTGCAGCGTGGACAGGGCAGACTTGGAGGTGAGCCAGGCTGAAAGGTGGTGCTTGCTCTGTTCTGAACAGAAGCTGACGTTTTTGCTCCTGTGCCTCCACTCGCCTCGTTGCAAAGTCTTTCACTCCAGTTTTGAACATGATGTGCCAGGTTAAGGTATCTTGCGATGTTACAGCACTTCAGTGAGGCCTTCAGTGTGTCTTTGTAGCGCTTCTTTGGTCCTCCATTGGAACGCTTGCCTTCCAGCAACTCGCCATAGAACAGTCTCTTAGTGAAAGGATTTTCATCCACACAGTGTACACGTCTTGCCTGCTGAGCTGAGAGTGTGCTAGCATTGCAGGAATGCTTTCCACATGGGCCTTCTGAAACACCTCTGTATCTGATACCTTGTCCTGCCATTTGATGTGCAGCAAGGTTCTGAGGCATCTCACGTGGAAAAAGTTCAGCTGCCTGGCTCGTCGACTGTACACCGTCCCAGGTTTCACAGGCATACAGCAGAGACGGCAATACAGCCCCACAGTGCACTTTCAGCTTGGTCTGCAGGCTTGTTCCTTATTTTCCTCACATTTGTGTTAGAGTCTGCCGAAGGATGCACTAGCTCTTGCAATCCTGTATGCGATGGACTCAGTAATGACTTTCGTGTTCGCACGAATTGGATAGGTTGCGATATGTGGGATCGTGTTTGGTCAGACTAACCATACTCATGCGTTGACTTAAACCCGGAATGTTTGGGGTCAAATGTCATTTCAATTTGTAAAATAATCGTATCAATTTTATAAGAATGCATATTGCAAGACATTCTCCCTCATACAGTTCTTGCTTTCCATATGTTTGAAGGTTTAGGAATCAAAAGATTAATGTAACTTTCAGATTCATAAGGTTTCACAAGATTATGAAACGTTTCAGGTCACAGTGATAACGTTGCGCATCTTTTGAGATGTTTGGCAGATTGTTCACTAAAAATTCGGCAACTTTTCACTAAAAATTCGGCAACACTCACTCTTTTGTGACAGTAACAGACTGAATGATACTGTCTAACTTTTCCCCATAACTTTCCATCAGCATTTTTTTTTTCCTCATACGTGAAAATATCAGGTACAAGAAAACATCGATCTCAATGCGTTTCATGTCATTGAAAAAAGTACAACAGAAGTATTTTGGAAGTAATACCAAGATCTCTTTCGAAAGTGGGGGTTCTTGTCACTAGATTACGAGAGAGAGAGAGAGAGAGAGAGAGAGAGAGAGAGAGAGAGAGAGAGAGAGAGAGACAGACAGACAGACAGACAGACAGACAGACAGAAGCAGACAAATATACAGACAGAGGCAGAGAGGCAGAAAAACACTGAGAATCTTCAATTTAATGTCTATACACATAAGTGATTTTAGACAACCAAAATAACTGAATAAACAAGGTAGAAAAGGAGGAAGGGAGGGGAGGGGTGTGTGTGGATAGAAAGGCAACTGAAGGAGATAAAGAGATAGAGAAACAGTGAGATAGAAAAAGATGAAGAAGTATATGGAAATGGAAAAGGAAAAAGGAGAACAATGAGGATTAGAATGGGAATCAAAAGAAAAAAATGTTAACATGAATAAAAATTGCAACCAATAACATAGCTAGAATAACATTATTAAAAATCAGATGAACGCTTAACGTAACAGGATAATAACATTTAAATGTGAAAATAGAATTATTAAAGGAATGTGAAAATGGTACTCTGAACAAGTCCTAAAACAATGTCACAAATCAAAAGGGGGGTTTATCAAAACCTCCTTCAGGGACTTTTCCGAAAAAGCAGGCAGATAGGTTTTCATTTTACTGCAGTGGAAAAGTATATGTTCATTGGAAATTTTCCCCCACCGCAAACGCATGTGATGTTGGAAGCGAATTTGGTCTTAAAAGCATTAAGTTTAAATCTATAGGCAAGGGAAGTTAAAAGCCTTAAGTTGGACAGTTGACCATACTTAGATATAAAAACATCTTCAAAACTCGTTTGGTGGTCAGCAGGTGATGAGTGGCCAACATCTTCTTGTTTCTTTCTAAAATGCTTCCAGCAAGCATTCTGCAGTAGGCTATGCCCTTCTTTCAGTGATAATGGTATTTTCAAATCATATGTTTCGTTTATAATATGCAGAGTTTTTTTTAGCTAGTTTATGCGGATTCATTGAAATGTATTCCACTGTGTGAAGGCACCCAAAAAAATGTAAGATTACTACCTCGCAGGATAAGGAAATGCACCAAATGGATTAATCTCAAAAATCAAATCTTGTCTCACACTAGAATTTGAATTGCTTAAGGCATACAACACTGATTTTGAATCGACACAAAAAAGAATTTGAGTCACAGTTTTCGGAAAATCAGGCAAATAACGCAAAGCCATGAGAACGGCAGTTAATTCAGCTGTAAATATTGATCTGTGCTTTCCAATATAAAAACCTCTTTTGACCTTTAAGTAGGGGATAGTGAAAGCAGCACCAGCTTCGTGATTTTCTAGAACTGAACCATCGGTATAAACTTTGAGATGATTTGGATAATTGAGAAATAAATGCTCCTTCGCCACTGTGCCAATAAAATTTATATTCTCACTTTTCTTTGCATCTGTATAATTAATGTCAAAATGTGTCCTTTTTGTAATTCCCATGGCGGGATAGCACTACATGGATTACTACATTTTACCATATCTTCTAATCCTATTTCTGATTGTTGAAAAGTATCTAGAGTTTCAGTTTTTATTGTTTTCAGACATGATATGTTCTTGGCTCGTTTTGGGAAATCAACATCTGATCTTAAGCCAATTTCCTTTTCAACATTGTTTTCACTTAAAGAGCCTTTTAACAAATATTTAGCGATGGCAAGCTGACGGCATTCATTTAAAGGAAGTACTCCTACCTCTCTATATGTTGCTATTGTTGATGTATGGAAAGGAACCCCTAAGGCCAGTCGAAAAGCTTTACAATCCACGCTTTGTAATTTGTTTAATAAATATTTTGGAGCAGTGAAAAAACCTTCTTGACCATACGTAAACCTAGAGCGAACAAGACTTATCGCTAGATGTTTTAGTACTCTGGCATCTTGGCTCCAGTACTGCTTACTAATAACTTTTAAAAAATTTAAAGTTTTTCTTGCTTTAGTTAATAAGTATTCAATGTGATAATTCCAATTTAATTTAGAAGTAATAAACCCCCCAAAACTTTACCCTTTGTTTATATTCCAAAATATCAGACCCAATATGGAGGGATGGTAAGTTGGGTGGATCAGCACCATTATTAAATAAAACCACATGAGTTTTCTCAGTTGATAGAGTTAGTCCATTTTCAAGCAAGTAGTTATTTAGTTTATCTAATTCCATTTGATAAGCTTTTCTATAGTAATTTATATCTCTTTTTGGTGACTTCTTTTTCATGGATACATTCATCCACATGCAAATATCATCTGCATATTGTACTAAGTTAACATTTTTTGACAAACATTGAGGTAGGTCATGAAGTAATATATTAAAAAGATGGGGCGCTATTACCGAGCCTTGTGGAATACCCATTGTAGGCATGCGTGTTGTCGAATAGGATTTCCCACCTTTGTTTGTATGCTTCTTTTATCAACAAGTCTTTTATGTAAAAGTAGATGTTCCCAGACAAGCCAATTTGTTTCAATTTATGTAGTAATTTATGATGCCAAACACTATCATACACTTTTTTTTATATCAAAAAGGTTGCTAGAACATTCTTTCTGCGAGCAAATTGATGCTTTACCTGTGTAGTCATTTGACAAGATGATCAATGGTTGACCTACCCTTTCGGAAACCGGCCTGTTTTTTTGGGATCACTTTATTTTTATTACAACAGAATATTAGTCTGTTTTAAAACTATCTTTTCCATGAGTTTGCCTACATGCGAAGTTAATGATATAGGTCTGTAATTATTCTTATCATTTTTCGCTTTTCCTTCTTTAGAATTGGTATTATGATAGAATGTTTCCATATTTTAGGGTTTTGTCCCTGTTCCCAACACTTTTGAAATAAGTCGTGTAGCAACAGTACCCAACTGTCTGGCAAATGTTTAAGTAGGATATAGAAATTGCGTCCATGCCTACAGATGACTTTTTATTAGTCAGGGAAAGTATAGCTTCTCTCAACTCACGTATAGTAATTGGAGCATTGACATAAAGATCATCTTTACGCTGTGGATCTTGATAGTCATCATTTCTTTCTTCATTTTCCCTGAAAATCTTATGATTTTTTTGGTAATTTGCTTGCATTCATTATATCAGCAAACATATCTACAAATGATTCTGCCTTTTCCGAATTGCTCGGTAATTCATTACCATCAACTTTAATTGGACAGTGTGGCAAATGAACGCCATTTTTTTCATTTCCTTAAACTTTTTCCACACCCTCTGTAAGTCTTTATGGGTATGTGTTTCATTGGTGCAAAAATTAGACCAATATTCCCGCTTGACTTTTGCAATTGTTCTATTACTCATGACATTCGCTTTCTTCATTTCTTCATGCGTTTTTGGTCCAGGATTTTGTAGGTATAATTTATATTCTTCTTCTTTTCTTGTCAACTGCTTTCTGGCATTCATCATTCCACCATACGTTCCCTGCATGTTTATCTGATTTGCGAGCTGCACATTTAGGAATGGCATGATCAGCAGCATCTAATACTGTTTCTGTAAATTTTGAGTAATAAATGTCTATGTCATCATCTTTAATGCAATCTATGTTTTTTGTGCACACAAAAAAGCTCTAAATGTTTCCCAGTCAGCAAAGTTATAATTGTATTTAGGAATGACATCTTCATCTCCATCGCTAGTTATTTGTTGATCATTGACAGTGGTAACAATGGATATATAATCACTCCCAAGCGTGTCACAAAGTGGTTCCCATGTGAAATTATGGGCCAAAGCAGGGGATATCAAAGATAGATCAATGGCAGTGGCTCTATGATTTGCATTGTCTGGAATTCTAGTCACTCTTCCATCATTTAAAAGGTAAAGATTTGAGTCTACTATGTTTTTTCTAAAAATCTGTGACTAGTGATAAAAGTGCAATTTTTTCTCCCAAAAAGGGGAGTGTGCATTAAAGTCTCCACAAATTAGCCACTTTTTGTTTTGATTTTGTATTGTACGAATCCATTCCGTGTTAATTTCTGTTGGGCCTTTTGGTAAGTAGACAGAAACAACGTTTATTATTAGTTGATCATTAAACTTTAGACTTGCAGCACATGAAAGAATATAGGATCATTCTTAGGGGCTGGGGAATCGCACACTGTATACTGTATTTTTTTTCATTAATGTATATAGCTGTCTTAATATTTTCTGTTTTATTTACTATCTCATGCACTGGTGGATAATAGTAATTTACCAGTTTAGGTAGGCTGTTTTGGTTTACATTCAAAGACTGTAAAATCAGAACCTGGTAGTTAGAAGAAACAAGATGTTGAGTTAAATAAGACAGGTTTGTTTTTACAGACCTGCAGTTCCATTGCAAAACCTTAATGGGAACTGACTTTGGCATGATAAGGGGGAAAAAAAAAAGGAAAATGTGAAGAAAAATTCGGTTGTTTGTTTCAAAAATAACACGAATAATCCTCATGTAAAAATGAAAAATATAACGCGCGGAGAAATACACTTAAAATAAAAAAAAAGGGGGGGGGGGGGGGGGGGGGGGGGGGGGTGGGGTGGAGAGAGTGGTGGTTGTTAGTCAACTAAACAAGAAATTGTGATAACAATATTTCGCGATGGCAACAAGTCTCAAAAATATATACAAACTCAGTCAATAGCCAGTCATTGCACTGTTGAAGCTTATACAAAGCTGAGACAAGTACTAGCCTAGGCAACATTTCTTATGGAAATGTGATTTTAGAGGAATCCTCAAGCTCAAGAAGTTCGAACATGTTCCATGATCTTCCATATCGTGGGTAAGGAGGGCATCTGCGGAGGAAAGGCTGTTGGGGTGAATGCCAGTGCTGGTGGTACATGCGAGGAGGAGGGCGTGATGATGTTCTCGCGCGGTCTCTCCCAGAAAATGTCCCTCAGATGTCGGCCCACGTTGCCCGCCAAGATGCTGTAACCACGGTGGTTGGGGTGGATGTCATCCCTCATGAATTTGCCATGGGTGGTGAAGTTAGAGTGGTTGATGAAAGACGAGACGTTCTGCATAGATTGTAAGCCTTCACTTAGAAATGCGTTAAAAAGTTCTCTTTTGACATCAAGTTGGGAGTCACTCACGGGGATGATTTTGCTGACTACAATTTTGATGTTTGGATGGTCAGCAGCGATGTTCTTGATTACTTTTGTGAACTTTTGAGACGTGGTTTTGGGATCTGATGATCTGATGTCATTTATTCCACAATGAACAACAACTGCGCCTATATCTACTTGCTTGCCCTCCTGTTTTTCGACTACGGCTGTGGTAATTTAAAAAGTTTTCTGAATATCGTCAGTGGTACAGCATTTACCCGACCGAACATACAAGCCGTAGGACCAACCCAGTCTCTTTGCTTTGATACCACTGATGACAGAATCCCCAAAAGAATGACTTGTGGAAGCTTTTCCCTATTGTGGTGCTTTCGAACATTCTTTTCTGCTTTGACATCACGCGTGGGCTTACTATCATTGACGTCAATTTTCATCTCTCCAGTTTGCTTTTGTTCTGTTTTGTTTTGTTTTTTTTGTTTTCTTTCTGCATTATTATTGTTGTTCTGCTCGATGTTTTTGGTGCAGGAGTCAGTGGAGCAGTTCTTGCAGCATCCGCGAAAAAGTTTTTTCCCGGCTTCGTACGGACTACTAGGGAGTTCAGCAGAGCGGCATGTTTCAGTCTTCTTTGGTTCTTCTTGTAAGACTTTTAGACTCGGCATTAAGTTTTTAATCGCATCGGTTTGCAATTTTACTGTCTTTTCTAGATTCTCAATACGCTCGAAAAGCGAATGAATCATTGTCGAAACAGACTCACTAACCTCCGTCTGGGTGCTGATTTCTTTTGTTTCTGTGTTCAGTTTGTCTGGAGATGTAGATGGTACCTCCACCATGGAGCTCTGGGCCTGGTCCTGGAGTAACGGTCCCAGCACATCTTTGCTTGCATTTTAATGTTCACACCTTTTTGGTGCCGTCTCTTCTTTTTCTTTTAACGACACTCGTTAGGCGATCACCCAAACTTGTTGATCTTGTCAGCATAGGCATAATGCCTCAGATCTGCAGAAACTTCAGCAGGCGAAATTACTTCAGCTGAGCTATCTCCGCCATCTTGAAAGTCTATCATCATGTGGCGGTGTGTGTGTGTGTGTGTGTGTGCGTGCGTGCGTGCGTGCGTGCGAGCGCGTGCGTGCGTGTGTGTGTGCGTGTGTGTGTGTGTGTGTGTGTGTGTGTGTGTGTGTGTGTGTGTGTGTGTGTGTTTGAAGGGAGACGACCATTTTTTGCCAGGTTATTCCTTAAAACAGCCGATGTTAATAGTTTCTGAGGTGACATAATACTATATTGTATAGCACTGGTATCAAAAACAGAGTCTGTTTGTAATGTTATGTTTTGCTCTGTGCCTTCAGTAAAATTATTGTTTATTAACACTTTTTAGGTGTTCATAATGAATAAGAAAACGCTATAGTTGAACCTTCCCTACATCCTTAGGTAGTGAGTAGGCGCAACCTTCATCAATTGGCAAACTTGTTCTGTTGAAAGACATGTGGCTTTCTTTGTGCTCCTTACTGCAACATTTCAGCATCATGCTTTTCTGCTTTCGCATCTTTGTTTAACTGTGAAAGTGACATTTTGAAAGAGAGGGGGTTAGTTACCACCAAGGACATAGACAAAGAAAGTACACGACAAGACGCAATGTATTTCCACCTCTTGGATCTTCTTCAGGCAAAACCCAAATAACACTTAGGACAATGAAAACAATGAAAACTTAGCTGTTCATATTCGGCACCCGAATAAAATGGCTGCCGAACGGAAATGCGAAAGTGTGAAAGTGACGTTTGAAAGAAAGGCTCTATTTTCCATTCTGCAGCTCAAAGCTCTGTAATCCTTTGATTTTTTTAAAAATTCCAAGTGCAACTTACTTAATTATAAGCCTAGAACTTATTAGAACATGTTCTTGCTTTATTCAAGTGCACCTTTTTAGTTTATAGGCCTAGAACGTATTACAACATGTTCTGGCATTTCACTAAATGAGAAATAATTCTGTGCACTCCTAAACAGAATGCTCCCATTTTCCTTTTCGCCTACTTACCGATCCGTCCTTTCCTTTGGTACGCCAGTTTTGTGTGTTTCTGTTTGTTTCAAACCATACCTAGATGCCCTTTGCAACAACTTAACGTCAGAGACTCCTGACTGGGGTATAGTTCAAATCCTATCAAGGCGTATAGCCCTGATTATAACCTACCGTGCGTAGTGTGCACATCATGAGGTCACACTGAAAAGCCGAAACTATAGAGTTAAACTTCAGCTAGTTCCGTCGTTTTAAAAAGTTGTAATCGGTACATCCGTGTCACCAGGAGGTGGACATCGAACCTGACAAGTATGCATGACCAAACGTGACACCATGGACTCATATCGCCTTCTGTTCATGCAACATTGTAATCTCTCTCTCTCTCTCTCTCTCTCTCTCTCTCTCTCTCTCTCTCTCTCTCTCTCTCTCTCTCTCTGCTCATACAATATTATCAGATCTCTCCTCACTCCTCCCCCTCCTACTCTCTGTCTCTCTCTGTCTCTGTCTCTCTCTCTCTCTCTCTCTCTCTCTCTCTCTCTCTCTCTCTCTCTCTCTCTCTCTCTGCTCATACAGCATTGTCAGTTCTATCCTCCCTCCTCCTCCTCCTTCTCCCCTCCTCCCTCTCTCTCTCTCTCTCTCTCCCTCTCTCCCTCCCTCCCTCTCTCTCTCTCTCTCTCTCTCTCTCTCTCTTTGGGTGGAAGGGTCACATGTTCTTCAAAAAGAATAAAAGATAGGTTTCTAAATATCTCACTCTCTCTCTCTCTCTCTCTCTCTCTCTCTCTCTCTCTCTCTCTCTCTCTGTGTGTGTGTGTGTGTGTGTGTGTGTGTGTGTGTGTGTGTGTGTGTGAAAGGCTGTGTAATCTTCAAACAGAACATACACCGCCACGTTTGTCAACACGACTCAGAAAACACTCTGCTGCTGCAACTGATACTGCTGCTCAAAATCTCTACAGCACGCCGAGTCGCGCAGTGCAGTAATGTGAACTTATTGCATCATTAAAGTGTAAGGAAACACGCATTGTATCATTAAAGTAAGAAAAATAAGAAAAAGAGAGAAGAGAGAGAGAGAGAGAGAGAGAGAGAGAGAGAGAGAGAGAACGCAGTGAGAACTCTCAGCATTTCTGAATGAACGACAGAAGATGCCCCCAAATGGTTAAACCATCTTAATATTAATGTTTTCATAATCATTTGTATAACAAAAATTTCCTTCAGCATTTAGCGTTAGAAAACAAGCTAGATTAAACCTCCGATTATTTAAAAACAAACAAGGAAACAACATAACAAACAAATTTCCTCTAAAAGCAAAATAACATGTCACATTCATCAATAATATCATAGATATCATAGATAAAGCAGACAGATCATCAGCTGCCATGGATGAAACAACTCGTAAATTTTGCACGTGTGTGTGTGTGAGAGAGAGAGAGAGAGAGAGAGAGAGAGAGAGAGAGAGAGAGCGAATGAGTGCATGCATGCGTGCGTGTGTGTTTGACTTATATATAAAGTATATATATATATATATATATATATATATATATATATATAAAACAATAAATTCCAAGGATAAGTAGTACCGAGCACCATTCCAGCAACTTACAGAGCAGCTAGGTGTTGCAATGACTGCAAGAAATATTGAATTATAAAACAAAGCTTGCTCTTATAGTCTCCGAAGTGGGAGACCATCTCCAATGGGGAGGAAGCTCACTAACCTATAACTCCTGGTCAGATACCGGTATTTCGAAACCTGATTGTTTCTCCTCAGTGACAACGGAAAGTGGTAATTTGACTCCTCTGCCTTTTCGGTTTTAAGAAGAATGCTATACCAGAAAAAGGCTGGTGTGCAATACCGTAGTATGTTTGTTGAGTTTTTTCAAAAAACCAACAAAAGGTGCCACCTAAGAAGCAAAAGAAAATCATGAAAGAGCAAAACAAGCTGCATTTCCTTGTGAAAAGTAGCAAATATAAAAAGATAACCTCTTAAGACACAAGTGCTGAGGGCCAGTTCTTGGAATGAATCCGCAAGGGACTAAATTACAATAAAACAATAAATTCCAAGGATAAGTACCGAGCACCATTCCAGCAACTTACAGAGCAGCTAGGTGTTGCAATGACTGCAAGAAATATTGAATTATAAAACAAAGCTTGCTCTTATGTCTCAGATTGTAGAAATAGGGGGTTGATAAGCCTTCATATCTGCAGTGGTAGATGATTCTGCCTAACTGACAGTATGCGCTTGAGTGGGTGAATGGGGAATGATAAATGCTTCTCAAAATAAACCTTCAGCAAGTTTATATAGTCTCCGAAGCGGGAGACCATCTCCAATGGGGAGGAAGCTCACTAACCTATAACTCCTGGTCAGATACCGGCATTTCGAAACCTGATTGTTTCTTCTCAGTGACCACGGAAAGTGGTAATTTGACTCCTCTGCCTTTTCGGTTTTAAGAAGAATGCTATACCAGAAAAAGGCTGGTGTGCAATACCGTAGTATGTTTGTTGAGTTTTCAAAAAACCAACAAAAGGTGCCACCTAAGAAGCAAAAGAAAATCATGAAAGAGCAAAACAAGCTGCATTTTCTTGTGAAAAGTAGAAAATATAAATAGATAACCTCTTAAGACACAAGTGCTCAAGTGTACACAAGTGTTCCAAGAACTGGCCCTCAGCACTTGTGTCTTAAGAGGTTATCTTTT
>JADBJO010004862.1:82500-120000 GCA_016801955.1 Conus betulinus
GTGCAATACTATAGTATGTTTGTTGAATTTTCAAAAAAAACCAACTAAAGGTCCCACCTAAGAAGAAAAGAGAATAATGAAACAACAAAATAAGCTACATTTTCTTGTGAAAAGTAGAAAATATAAAAAGGTAACATCTTAAGACGCAAGTGCTGAGGGCCAGTTCTTGTAATGAATCCGCAAGGGACTGAACTATAATAAACTAATAATATCCCAGGATACGTAACTGAGCACCATTCCAACAACTTTCAGAGCAGCTTGGTGTTGCAATGACTGCAAGAAATGTTGAATTATAAACAAAGCTTGCTCTTATGTCTTATATTAAAAAAATAGGGGGAGATAAGCATTCATATCTGCAGTGGTAGATAATTCTGCCTAACTGACAGTTTGTGTTTGAATGGGTGAATGGGGAATATCAAACGCTTCTCAAAATGACCCTTCAGCAACTAACACACTATAGTATTGCACATCAGCCTTTTTCTGGGATAGCGTTCTGCTTAAAAACATAAAAGGCAGAGGAGTCAAGCTAGGACTTTCTGAGGTCACTGACTGAGGAGAAACAATCAGGTTTCAAAATGCCGTATCTGACCAGGAGTAATGATAATATATTAGTGAGTTTCCTCTCCTTTAGAGATCAGTGGTAGATGATTCTGCCTAACTAACAGTATGTGCTTGAGTGGGTGAATGGGGAATATTAAATGCTTCTCAAAATGAATCTTCAGCAAGCTTATAGTCTCCAAGGGGAAGACAGTCTCCAATGTGAGGTAAACTCACTAACATATATCTCCTGGTCAGATACCGGTATATCTCCTGGTCAGATACCGGTATTTCGAAACCTGATTGTTTCTCCTCAGTGACCGTGGAAAGTAGTAATATTTGACTCCTCTGCCTTTTCGGTTTTAAGAAGAATGCTATTCCAGAAAAGGCTAGTGTGCAATACTGTAGTATATTTGTTGAGTTTTCAAGAAAAACAACCAAAGGTGCCACCTAAGAAGCAAAAGAAAATCATGAAAGAGCAAAAACAGCTACATTTTTTCTTGTGAAAAGTAGAGAAAAATAAAAAAAAAAAAACGATATCATCTTAAGACACAAGTGCTGAGGACCAGTTCTTGGAGTGTGAATCTGCAAGGGACTAAATTACAAGAAAACTAAAATTTCCATATATTTTCTACTTTTCACAAGAATATGTAGCTTGTTTTTGCTCTTTCGTGATTTTCTTTTGCTTCTTAGGTGGCACATTTGGTTTTGTTTTTTTTTGTTTGTTTGGTTTTTTTTTGAAAACTCAACAAACATACTACGGTATTGCACACCAGCCTTTTCTGGGAAAGCATTCTTCTTAAAACCAAAAAGGAAGAGGGGTCAAATTACCACTTTCCGCGGTCACTGAGGAAAAACAATCAGGTTTCGAAATACCGGTATCTGACCAGGAAATATATGTTAGTGAGTTTCCTCCACATTGGAGACTGTCTTCCCCTTGGAGACTATAAGCTTGCTGAAGGTTCATTTTGAGAAGCATTTAATATTCCCCATTCACCCACTCAAGCACATACTGTTAGGTAGGCTGAATCATCTACCACTGCAGATATGTATGCTTATCTCCCCCTATTTCTTCAATCTAAGACACAGAGCAAGCTTTGTTTATAATTCAATATTTCTTCCAATCATTGCAACCCCAAGCTGCTCTGTGAGTTGCTGGAATGGTGTTCTGTACTTATCCTTGAAATTTATTAGTTTATTGTAATTTAGTCCCTTGCTGATGATTCATTCCAAGAACTGGCCCTCAGCACTTGTGTCTTAAGATGATATCTTTTTTTATATTTTCTACTTTTCACAAGAAAATGTAGCTTGTTTTGCTCTTTCATGATTTTCTTTTGTTTCTTAGGTGGTACCTTTGGTTGTTTTTTTTTTTTTAACTCAACAAAAACTACGGTATTGCTCAGCAGCCTTTTCTGGAATAGCATTCTTCTTAAAACCGAAAAGGCAGAGGAGTCAAATTACCACTTTCCACGGTCACTGAGGAGAAACAATCAGGTTTCGAAATACCGGTATCTGACCAGGAAATATATGTTAGTGAGTTTCCTCCACATTGGAGACTGTCTTCCCCTTGGAGATTATAAGCTTGCTGAAGGTTCATTTTGAGAAGCATTTAATATTCTCCATTCACCCACTCAAGCACATACTGTTAGGTAGGCTGAATCATCTACCACTGCAGGTATGCATGCTTATCTTCCCCCTATTTCTTCAATCTAAGACACAAGAGCAAGCTTTGTTTATAATTCAATATTTCTTGCAGTCATTGCAACACCAAGCTGCTCTGTGAGTTGCTGGAATGGTGCTCGGTACTTATCCTTGGAATTTATTAGGTGTATATATATTATATTATATATATATATATATATATATATATATATATATATATATATATATATTTCAGTGGCATGACATACACACCTGATTGTCAGAGTGAAGATATGTCGATCAACGCTAGGCCACCCAGGGTGCCAGTCATGCAGAGGAGAGCACGGCAAGGCCAGGGATTGTAGGGGGTGGGGGGGCAGTGTACACTTCTCCGGCCAGAGAATAGAAGTCCACTAGCTGGCGACATTTGGACCCACGCACAGCAGGTCGGTTGGCAAACATGAGACATAAGAAATCTCTGTTTACGTCACCATCCAGAATTCATAAACTATTGTCATTTTTTTTATCCTTTTGAACATTGGACGGGGAAAAAACACTTTAAGATATGGACGTTTACAATGCTATAAGAAAAGGAATCATTTGTTTCTTGCAATCAACAGCTTAGAAGATATTATAAAAAGATACACAATAACGCGGAAAAATTTTGTTTCATTTTATCCTTATCATCGGGGTGTTTTGTTGTTGTTTTGTTTTGTTGTTTTCTGTTGTTTTGTTTTCATTATTTTTTTTCTTGGGGGGGTGGGGGGGGGGGGTCTAAAGGCCAGTCCTCAGACACAAACACTTGCCTAAACCTGCCTGACAGATAGAGGTGACCGCTGGGGAGAATGGAAACTTGGCCCCCAAGCAGCTCGCACACATCTGGGCACCGGGTAAGCATCGCTAATCGGAGTGCGCATCCCATCAACCTCTTTCACAGGTCACACGGACCACAGTCTGATCAGCAACGACTAAAAACCAGAATTTAGCACACACAAAAAGAAGGGGGGGGGGGGGTGGGGGATGGGGAGGGAGGCTGAAATAAACGTAGCATATCAAGAGGATCAAAAGCCAGCTGATCCCTGAAACCTATTCTCTTGTGTAACTTTGACACCATGCTAAACTTCGTTACCATTTCAGACCATGTTCACTTTTATAGACACAACTTCTCTCTTACACACGTGTCTATTTATTATACTTTGATAACAGCGTTGGATTGTCAAAATATTCATGTTTGATGTATCCAGTGTGCCAATAAATCTCTGCACCAACTTCAAGGACGAATAAATGGAGACTTTGATGCTACATAAGGAACAAAAGAAAGATGGGACATGTCGCGAATGTGGCCAAATTTCTGACATCGAAAACACCTCACTGGAGAGGGGACGTAGAAGTCAACTCTCACACTGAGGAAGCCGACTCTGATGGTCTGTGGAAGAAGTGATGGTGTATGGTGTACAGAAAGTAAAAAAAAAAAAAGCCGTATTTGCTACAACTGGGATCCGACCCTTTCTGAATATTCATCCATTGAGCATCACTCATTGTACTTCCAGTTTGCTCAGTCTTTTCCACCTCTCAGACGCTTTTAAGGTTAGGACACCTGATAACTTCATTTGATATCAGTTGTTTGTGTAGGTCGCCCTGATCCCGATCATGCAACTAAAAACCCACGAAGGAAAAAATGTGTATCTCAACTGGCCATCATTGCATGTAGTCATAAACTGTTTTCTCCTTGCCACACACACACACACACACACACACACACACACACACACACACATACACACACACACGCGCGCGCGCGCGCGCGTGCGCGCGAATTCATCCCTTTGCACATGTGTTTTCATACGTCATTGCCTGCACGTATTCATTTGTCTTTCGTTTCATGTCACAAGTCCTGAAGACGGTTTATGACCGAAAAGTTGAAAAGTTTTTTTAGTTCTGTTTGTTGTTGTTGTTGTTATTGTTGTTGTTTTCAAATCTTCGGAGCATCTTCACAGATAGTTTGTATTGCTCACAGAAGACCGGCGGTTAAAAATCTGTTTTCGGATTACATAAATTATTGCCATTTTCCCACTTAAATCCTCATCATTTTAATACATCAACAACATCATAAAAAGTGACATAACTGATTTTATTCCTTGGGTTCTGAGGTTTTCATGAATAGTAAATATGTCTGAATATTTTGAAAGGGACGGCGAGCCAGACAACACAGACGCTGCCACAGATTACCACACATTTCTGTCTGTTCCTGCCTCACAAGGCCCAGTTTGGCTGCAGCTCCGTGTACCTGGCTTTGCGGTCCGGATTTTCTGTGTATGTATGGAGCGCTGTTAGTCTGGGGTTGTGTTCACGGGGCTCTTGGAAGGCGAAATCAAAGGGGAGAAACTCCACTTCGTTCCCTCTGCTTTCTGTTTGGCTGGCTGCTGTCCCTTTGGTTCCTGATCCTACCATCATCTGCCTGCACTCCCTACCACATCACATCTGAAAAAGATCACGTTTTTTCTATCTGATCTCAGATTTTTATGGAAGAAAGATTTTGACATGTTCAGTCGTGTTCATGGGATGGTGTGTGTGTGTGTGTGTGTGTGTGTGTGTGTGTGTGTGTGTGTGTGTGTGTTTAAAATCTGACCTGACAGTTTATTTTTGATGGATGACAGCCTTGAAATGGCACCTTGAAATGGCCCCTTGCGGTCCCCTGGGGTATTAGTAACACACTCTCTCTCTCTCTCTCTCTCTCTCTCTCTCTCTCTCTCTCTCTCTCTCTCTCTCTCTCTCTCTCTCTCTCTCTCTCTCTCTCATTCGTTGGCCAGAGTACACTCATAGACTAGTTAGTTCGATCAGAACTGGTGCAGGCACCCTCGTGCTGGCTCTCTAATTACTCTCTTGCTGTTGCTCAGCTGTACACCACAGTATTGTTTCACATAATACATATTTGTGTCTTTCCTTTCTTTCAAAAAAAAAAAACCCAGCAGACTTAGTGTCCTGCGTGATTCATTAGGTTTGCCACTGTCTTGTCTCACTGATTTGGCTTGCTAGTGTCGTATGTGACTGATTTGGCCTGCTAGTGTCTTATGCCACTGATTTGGTTTTCCTGTGTCTTGTGTCAGTGATTTGGTTTCCCTGTGTCTTGTGTCAGTGATTTGGTTTCCCTGTGTCTTGTGTGACTGATTTAGTTGCCTGTGTCTTATGTGACTGATTTGGTTTGCTGGTGTCCTATGTGACTGATTTGGTTGCCTGTCTTATGTGACTGATTTAGTTGCCTGTGTGTCTTATGTGACTGGTTTGGTTTACCAGTGTCTTGTCTAACTGATTTGGCTAGCTATTGTCTTATGTGACTGATTGGGTTTGCCTGTGTCTTATGTGACTAATTTGGCTTGCCTATGTCTTGTGTCACAGAGTTGGTTTCCTAGTGTCTTATGTGACTGATTTGGCTTGCTAGTGTCTTATGTGACTGATTTGGCTTGCTAGTGTCTTATGGGACTGATTTGGCTTGCTAGTGTCTTATGTGACTGATTTGGCTTGCTAGTGTCTTATGGGACTGATTTGGCTTGCTAGTGTCTCATGGGACTGATTTGGCTTGCTTGTGTCTTATGTGAAAGATTGGTTTGCCAGTATTCTATTTGGTCAGTCTAGTTTGCCTATGTAATAGATCTGGTTTATCTGTGTGTTGCACACTTTATTTGGTTTGTCAATGTCTAGTTGATTGATTTGCATTGCTGGTGTCCTGTGCCATAGAGCTGGCTTGCCAATGTCCTATGTAATGTGATTCATCGCCCATCTTGCGCCGAATTCGACGAGATAAGTGATTGCTCGTTCTTGGTTTTCGTTGTCTTGAGTGTCGTTTATCTTGCCTGAAGAAGACCTAAGAGGCTGAAATGCGTGGTGATTTGTCTTGTGATTCATTTGTTCATATTTGGTGGATATTTTCATTAAACTTTTTAAGATCTGTGTGACTGATTTTCTCTCTCTCTCTCTCTCTCTCTCTCTCTCTCTCTCTCTCTCTCTCTCACTCACACACACACACACACACACACACACACACACACACACACGCACACACACACACACACACACACACAAACTTACACACACACACACACACACACACACACACACACACACACACACACACACACACACACACACACACACAGGGAGGGAAAGAGAGAGAGGCGACACACACACACACACACACACACACACACACACACACACACACACACACACACACACTCACTCACACACACGCACGCACGCACGCACGCACAGACGGACGGACAGACAGACAGACAAACAGACTAACTGATAGATAGACAGACAGACAGGCAAGCAGACAGACCAGTTGAAAATCAAAGGGACGTACAGGAAGACTGACAGACAGACGTATAGACAGACAGACAGACATATAGGCAGGCAGACAGACAGGCAGAGATTCGCACACACACACACACACACACACACACACACACACACACACACACACACACACACACACACACACACACACACACACACGCAAAGTTCAGTGCATATTCTTACACACTATGCAAGAAGACAACATTCTCGATGAATCTTCGAGCACGTGAGCATTACTATCCAGCCATGTAAGTAATGTTGCGTCCTTGAGGTTTCTTTCGTTTGTCTGCCTGGGACTGAAAAAAAAAATGACATGAACGGAGTGACAGCAAAGTTTAAAGGAAGTACGAATATAGCTAGAACAGCATTGACTTCCAAGTGGACTGGGATGTCAGCTCATGTCAACGCCACTCACAGTGTACAGGAATAACGAGAAGTGAACACACAGTAAGGGTAAAGCAAGTTTGGGTTAACAAGGTCTCACTTACTGTGACAATGGTTTCAGGGGGTGAGTTTGGGATAGTAATGAGAAAGGGAAGATTGGATGGGCAAAAACAACCTGAGTTCCGTTCTTTGAACAGAACCTGCCCCGAGTCGACTTTCATCCTCTGGTTGCAAAGGGAGGCGATTGCAGGCGGAAATTAAAAGGTATTTATAAAGCTCCCCGGGAAAACGTAGACAAACAAATCACTAGACAAAACACGACGCGTTTCGACCTCTTGGGTCTTCTTCAGGCCAGATGCACAACACTTTGGACAACGAAAATGAACGAGTGATTTTTTTTTTTCTGTCCCAACTTCTGCGCCACCTCAGAGGCAGTGCACCCACGCCGCTCATTCCGACACCCCGTCCACAGCCACACAGCCCGGCTGATCCCGCCGCAGCCCCGGCACCGGCAATCCACAGGGAGCAGTCAATGTCAAGTCTTCAAGAGGCAACCCACCGGAGGGAGACACTGCACTGCCGCCGAGTCACTTCGGTGGTGTTCAGTGGCGCCTGTTCTGATCTAACATACGCAGGACACCACTACTAAGCCCCCTACTGACGACAATAATTGCTTAGTCGCGGAGCCGGCGTGAGTGAGCTCTCCCTCCGGAGAGGCGCCACCACGTCCGTCCAAGGACAGCCCCCATGGACCGCCGATACCGGTGACCCCGACGGAACCAAACCAAGGCCACAGACGTGGAGAGGACATCGAAACTGAGGTCACCATGAGAGCAGGGCATGAAGGGCCACAGAATTTGAGACATTTTTTTTAATGCTGATTGATGAGAATGAGGATAATTAAGATGATGCTACGGATTTCCATTTCGGTCTGAGACTACAT
Source organism: Conus betulinus (assembly GCA_016801955.1). Lineage (NCBI taxonomy): Eukaryota > Metazoa > Mollusca > Gastropoda > Neogastropoda > Conidae > Conus > Conus betulinus. Next base: position 90,362 of record JADBJO010004862.1, read on the forward strand.
GACAGGGCTGTACTCTACGCTTCCTTTCATAATATATCCCGGCGTCAACCAGCCCGAGAGATACAGGCACCTGCAGTGTTGGTCAGGAAATTTGAGCAACACTCTCAGAAACGCATCCATTAAGTGGATGAAACTCGACTGTGTGGTCCCAGTCTTCCCAACTGAGTCCGCAGCAAACTCAACTCTCTGGGTAGGAGCCGGTCGGGCAGAAAAACCCACATGACTCTGATGGGATTCGAACGCACGACCTCCCAGCCGGGAGTCCGCGACGCTAACCACTTCGCCACGGCGGCTGGTCAACGAGTGATCATTTATCTTCATCCAGATTGGCGCAAGATAAGCGTTGAATCTTGCGCTGGACTGGAATAAGACAAGTGATTGCTCGTTCGTTTTCGTTGTCCTAAGTTGTGTGCATGAATCTTGCGCCAAACTACATGAAGATAAGTGATTGCTCGTTCCATAAAACTATTTGTATGGAGAATTGCAAATGCTATGCATGCACAAGAAAATGTTGAAGGATATCAAGAGGACGCGCCAGTGTTGATGTATAGGGAGCTGAAAAGAAAAGAATCCAAACATATAATCGTCCACGGGTGTAAATATATCATGAATGGCTTTAGAAATGTTTGATTCTTTTTCTTTAATTCAGCACTTAGTCCAAGAATTGCTGTACCTGGTCGGTTGTAGGATCCTTTACCATATCTTTGATATTCTGAAAAAGATTCATGCATTTTCAGATTGTAGACTTTCAGGAAAACTTTGCTGATGGAGCAACGGAAGTGAAATTTTCTTTCAGATTCAGTGTTAGTTTATCAGCCCAGCTAATTACACAGGGCTTGTACAGGACTGTCACTCTGTCACTATGTCACACACACACACACACACACACACACACACACACACACACACACACAGAGAGAGAGAGAGAGAGAGAGAGAGAGAGAGAGAGAGAGAGAGAGAGAGAGAGAGAGAGAGAGAGAGAGAAGCTGTACCGAGAGTGCGAGACATCCCGATAAGTTACTGACACAACGACAGAATCATTCAAACACATTTTAGTGCTGCAAATAATATGCAAGACATGAACATAGACAAGGAATACTAAAGAATGATCAGCAAGCGCCTTTACCAGGGTTAAACTGTCGCCAAATAGTAACTACGTTTGAGAAGAAAATCGTTCGATATGAATTGCAAAGGGAGATAAAAGAAGGAAAAGGAGGAGTCGAGATTTACATTTGAGATCATGAAGTCAAAGACCATGGGATCAAGACGGGCAAATGGAACTTGGAGCTGAACGATGATGAGTTATCCTCTGAAATGTTTCTCAAGTAAATCAATTTTCTATATAAATTGAAAGATGAAAAGCAACATGGACGCAGTACCAATTTGAAAAAAAAAAAAAAAGATATGAAATAGAAATAGTAAACGACATGGGACGAAGTGCCCATTTAAAAAATGAATATGAAATAGAAATAGTATATGACCAGTACTTGAGGTGAATTTCAAGTGAAATGGATTGCGAAAAGATGAAGACTTGGAAGCCCTTCGAAAACGACAGGTCCGGTACGCTGTTGATAAATCCATGCTATGTAAAGATAATAGACAGAGAAAAAATGAATATCTTTTAACTCAAAATGACGTCAAACCATTGTGTGGAATCTCTGTGCAGATCCAAAGAAACTGAACTCTTGAAGGTTGATCATTCAGCCACTGAAGCCCTCAGCCTTCTTGAAGTTTGAATTTTACAGCCCTCTGGGTGAGAACTCTTCAATGGAGCGGGGAACAAAATGGACTCTATAAAGGCACAAATAAACAGCTCTGTTAAGAATACAAAATTTAGAGTTCCAACTGCTGTTTGTCGCCCCTTTCATTTCATCTGTCCTCTTTCTCTCTCTCCTCCTAACCCCCTCCTTTGAAAATCCCTCATATGTCACTGTCATGATGACTGGGGATTTGTTTACTAGCATTTGCTTCCCCCATAAAAATCTTTATTTGTGACTGTTGAATGTACACATTACCTCCCTTGAAAAACTTCTATTCTCTCTATGGTTAAATGTCAAACCAACTGTCAGGCGATCAGTTCATTGTATAAGATGCTTTCACATGGTCAAAGGATGTTCTTTGGATCGCTTTCACATGATGATTACTTGTGTTCTCTGATTGCTAGCCTCCAAGCTTGGATAAAAAAAACTAAACAAATGTTGAATATCAATGTTAACGCACCGCCAAAAGAAAAAACCATGGACAAACGAATCACAATACAAAACACGATGCGTTTTGACCTCTTAGGTCTTCTTCAGGCAAGAGATACAAAACAATCAGGACAACAAAAATGAACAAGCAATCACGCGGAGCGCTAACATTAATAGCTAACATCTGTTTAGATTTCCGCCTGCAGTTGCCTCACGTTGCAATCCCAACAAAACTAAATTACGTCGTCAACCTGCCCCTCTACACCCAACACCTCGTAATTACGGATCGTGATTAGTACATAAGCAGCCATTGTGAATCTGTGATGGGACTACGTGATCTACCTGACCTGAAATTTGGTCCCAGAAAATCACTACGGTTTCAGCTTCTTGAAAATAAATTTTGCTCGCTCTATGTAAAAAGGCCTATTCAACACTTCCTGAAACAATGTGTTGATCGGAGAGAATGTAGTGTGTGTTGATTGCTTGTCTATCTTTACGTGCTTGCGCTCTTGTAATACACCTTTCAGGACCTTTGCTTTGGAAGAAAGCATCCAGCCTGAATTCAGTAGTTTTGTGAAGAGTAGAGTAGTCCCTGTGGTTTCCCTCCATGGCCAGCAAACGACATCACCAGAAGTTTGTGGATGGCTGTGTCTGCAGCACTAGTCCTGTCTCTCTCTCACACACACACACACACACACACACACACACACACACACACACACAGACTTCTTTACTGCTATGTGGCACGATGATAAGTTGAAAAGGGTGCAAAGGTCCTGTGTGTGGTTTAAAAAAGCAATTGTACACACACACACACACACACACACACAGGCGCACGAGCATGCACGCACACGCGCAAGCACGCCCCGTCCTACTCCCCCCCCCTCCCCCCCTTCCCTCCCCCTTCCCCCCCCCCCCCCCCCCCCTACAGCCCCCCCCCCCCCCCCCCCCCCCCCCCCCCCCCCCCCCCGCGCTTAAAAATCCTACAATATTCACTATGTGAAAATGCTAGAAATACAAATCAACCGAGATGGCACGCACAAGGTTTAGAGAGAGAGAGAGAGAGAGAGAGAGAGAGAGAGAGAGAGAGAGAGAGAGAGAGAGAGAGAGAGAGATTGGAATACCCTCTACATGAATAAGCAGCAAAAATGGCCATTGTTTCTTTTAACTCAAGAGTTCTTGAAAATAATGTGAACTCCAAGCCTGTCCTCAATAATTCCTCCTGAGCTCTCTTGAAGCAACAAAAAAACACTACGGCTTTTGTTCTGTTTGATGGGCTTAAATGATGTTGATGGTTGAACAGCTATAGATTACTTACACGGACTTCTTTCGTGTTTCAGCCCTTCCCGGTGCTATGAACTTTTCTAAATCATTTTCAAAAATTGTAATTCTATATATCTATTTTCTGGAATTTCTGTTAAAGATTCATTGTTATATCTTTTTTCCTACATTAAAATAAATCTCTTCTTATATGTATTTTTGTAAGATTTTTGAAAATTTTATTATATTGATTTTTCTAAATCAGAATAAAATCATTCTATTGTTTTTATTGTCTTCATATGTGATTTTTATTCACTGTCATAAAATTTTCATCAATTTTATTGAAAAAAAATACGTCTATGTCTATCCTTCTGGTTGAAAACATTTTCATTCTTAATCCATTTTATGTGGGAACAAATTTTCAATTTTAATCTTAAATCTGTTTTTCTAAACTTTGTTTTTAAAATATTATTCTTAAATCTATTCTTCTAAAATTAAAAAAAAACACCTTAATATCTGTTTTTCTGGGATTTTTTCCACTTTTATGCCTATTTTTCAAAAGAAATGTTAACAGTTTTTTTCTCATATCAAAAATTTCTCTGAATTTTATTCCTATATCTATTTTTTTTTCCTAAAAATTTGTTTAATGATTTTCTTATATCTATTTTTCCAAATTAGAAAGAAAAATGTCATTCTTATATCTTCTCAAAATCAAAAAATTATTCTATATCAATTTTTTCTTCAAGAAAAAAAAATAATTGTTATATCTATTTTTCCTTTTTTACCTTATCCATATATGTGTTTTTCTAAGAAAAAAATTGTAAGGTCTATTTTTCTAAAATTGAAAAAAAAAATTGTCATATGTATTTTGAAAATATTTTAAATTTTATTCTTATATCTCTTTCCTGATTTTTTTTTAATTTCAATTTCATTCTTTTCTTTTCTTTTGTTTTTTTTTTCCTAATATTTCATTCTTATAAGTATTTTTTAGATAAAAAAAAATTATATTCTTATATGAAATTTTCTAAAAAAAATCATTTCAAAAATGTATTCTGATATATTTCTTCGTAAAAGAAAATTCTAAAATCGTATTCTCTGTGTATTTCTCAAAACTTTGTGAGATTATATTCCTCTATCTTTTTTTTCGAAACATTAAAAAGATTTCATTGTTATATATGTTTTTCTAAAATTTCTTTCAAAAATTTATTCTTATGAAATTCTGCCAAAAATTTTATTCTCATATTTATTTTTAACAAATTCTATGAAAAATTTGTTCCCATATGAATTATACTGAATTTCATTCTTTTATTCTTATGTCTATTTTTCATACGAAATGTTTACAATTTTATTCTCATATCTATTCTCCTTTTTTTCTGAATTTTATCCTTATGTCTATTTTTCTAGAATATTTTATTTCATGTTTTTCTTATATCTACTTTTCCAAATTAACAACAAAAATGTCGTTCTTATATATCTTCCCAAAATTAGGGAGAATTATTATACATCTATTTTCTCTGAAAAAAAATTATTTTTTTATATCTATTTTTCCAATTAAAAAATAAGAACTTTATTCATATATGTGTTTTTCTAAGAAAATTCTTTTTATTGTAATATCAATTTTTCTAAAATAAAAAAAAAAAAATCTCTTATGTAGTTTGAAAAAATATTTTAAATTTTAGTCCTCTATCTCTGTATCTAAATTTCTTTAAAATTCAATTTCATCCATATATTTTGTTTTTCTATTTATTTCATTCTTATATGTATTTTTTTTATAAAAATTATTTAATTCTTTTATGAAATTTTCTAAAAAAAATCTTTTCAAAAATTTATTCTTAAGCTTTTTCATCTAAAAGAAGTTTCTAGAAATCTTATTCTCTACGTGTTCCTTAAAATCTTTGCTAGATTTTATTCTTTTATCTATTTTTGGGAAAAAATTCATTGGTATATATGTTTTTTCTAAACTGCTTTTAAATATATTCTTATATCTATTTTGTTTTAAAAAAATCCGCGCAAAAATTTTTTTCTCACATCTGTTTTCAAAAAATTCGTATCAAAATTTATTCCAATTTGCATTTTTCTAAAATTGTTTCAAATATTTTTATTCTTATATCTATTTTTCTGGGACATTGTCCACTCATGGGGATTTCCCTGGCTTAGACTCTGTATCGCGGCCTCAACCTCCTCCTTTAGTACTTGGAGATCGTTCTCATTCTCTGCGGGTCGTTGGTTGTCCCGCAAAATGGATTTGTCCGGGCTGAGGCGGTAATTGTAGAGGCCCTCACAGTATTCTGTCCACCTCGTCAGGACTTCTTCATTCTCTGTCAGTAGCTTGCCATCCTTATCTTCCATGACCGCTGATCTTGTCCGGTTAGCCTTATTGAGGGTCTTGAGTGTGTTGTAGGCTTCTTTGCTGTTTCCTGCTTCCATGCCTTTTCTCGATTGCTTTGCACTGCTCCTCTATCCATTTTCCTCAGTTGAGCTGGTGAAATACGGAGGGAAGGAGACCACAGAGGCATTAACAATGCTTTCTCAGAAGATCCGGACAGAAAAGAAGTGGCCAACAGAGTGGACCAAATCATTGGTGATTCCCTTACCCAAGAAAGGCAACCTGAAACAATGCCAAAATTACAGGACTATAAGTCTGATCAGCCACCCAGCAAAGTCATGCTTTGCATCATTCTCAACCAACTGAAATCCAAGGCTGAGGAACTGCTATCAGAAGAACAAGCAGGTTTTAGAAGAGGGCGGACCACTATGGAACAAATTTTCAACAGACGAGTCCTGATTGAAAAGCATCTACAACACCAAAAGGACCTCTTCCACAACTTCATTGACTTTAAGAAGGCATTCGACCGGGTGTAGCACAACGGCCTATGGCAGGTTCTCAGAGACTTCAACATTGAAGAGAGGCTCGTCCAAGTCATCCAGGCCCTCTATAAACACTCCAGCAGCACAGTACTTCTCAATAGCCAGCAGGGCCAGTATAGACCACAGTCGTAGTCAGGCAAGGGTGCCTACTATCTCCAGTCCTTTTCAACATCTTTCTGGAGAGAATCATGCAAGAGACCCTCGAGGAACACCACACCTCCTCAGCATTGGCGGCATTGGCTGGTCTGCAACCTTCGTTTCGCAGACGATATCGACCTCATGGGGGGGCAGCAACACCAAGCTCCAGGATCTCACAAACAAACTTGTCACAAGAGCAAGTGCCTACGGCATGGAGGTCAGCACAGAGAAACCAAAGGTCATGGTCAACAGCACGACTAACAGCAGTGCTAACATAACCATGAATGGTGAGCCCCCTGGAAGAAGTGACCAACTTCAGGTACTGGGAGAAACCCTGTCCAAAGATGGCACCTGCACAGCAGAAATCCGAATCAGGATCAACTCCGCATCAGCATCAGCAGTGATGGCCAGACTGAACAGAGTGTGGAAGAGCAACATCAAATTCCACACAAAATTCCAGCTCTACAAGTCACTAGTGGTCTCGATCCTCTTTATATGGTTGTGAGACATGGACATGGACACTGATGGCCCGAAACAAAAAACAGAAAGAAGAATCCAGGCGTTTGAGACCAGGTGCCTGAGGAAATTACTCCGCATCTCATATAAAGAACACAAGACCAATGATTATGTGCGGAACCTGGTCACTAACCTTGTTGGGCCCCACGAACCACTTCTGGCGACCGTCAAACAACTGAAGATGGCATGGTTTGGCCACATCATTAATCATAACACCCTCTCTCCAAAACCATCTTCAAGGTACTGTTGAAGGAGGGCGCAGACGAGGACGGCAGAGAAAGAGCTGGTCCGACAATATAAAGGACTGGTCCAAAATGACCATGCCAGATCTCCTCAAGACAGCCACCAACAGAAGAAGAGCCTGGAGAGAAATGGCAGATGCCTCATCACGTCCCCCCGAACGACCCCAGTGGTCAGGGAGATTGACTTGACTTGATCTATTTTTCTGAAATTTCTGTTAAAGAGTTATTGCTATGTCTATTTTTGTACATTAAAAAAATCTCTTCTTATATATATTTTTCTAAGATTTTTGAAAAATTTTATTCTTATATTGATTTTTCCAAATCAGAATTTTTTTTTTATTGTCTTCATATGTGATTTTTATTCTTTGTATGTACATTTTTCATCAAGTTTTTTTTTTTTTTTTTTTAATTTTATTCTCATATCTATTTCCAAAAATTTCTCTGAATTTTATTATATCTATTTTTTTACTAAAAATTGTTTAATGTTTTTTCTTATGTCTATTTTTCCAAATTTAAAAAGAAATTTCATTGTTATATCTTCTTCTCAAAATTAGAAAAATTATTTTATATCAATTTTTTTCTTGAGAAAAATTGTAAAATTTAATTGTTATATCTATTTTTCCCATTAAAAAAATTCTATTGATATTTCTTTTTTCTAAGAAAAATATTTGTATTGTAAGATTTATTTTTCTAAATTTGAAAAAAAAAAAAAAAAAATATGTATTGTGAAAATTTTTTAATTGCATCGGTTCTCAAAGTAGTCTTCTGAGAGGGAGGGTAACAAAAGAACAGGAAATGAGTCGAGGGTATTCTGAACACACTCGAAAGCCTTCTGGCACTCATCAGACCACACAATACTTTTTTTCTTCGCCCCTTTCGTCAATTCAGTCAAAGGGGCCGTCAGAGACGCAAGTATGGTACATATCGTCTATAGTAAGACAATAATACAACGAGTGACCTGATCTGTTTCTTTGTAGTGGGTTTGTGTAAGAATAAATCTTTTCCACTTTCCTTCCTTCTGGCATCATTTTCCCCACTGAAATAGCGTGACCCAAAAACTCGAGAGTTTGAAAACCGTCACGAATTTTGGATAGTCTCGCACTTAGACCAAAACTTCAGAGTTTGGAAAAAAACAGCTCGTAAGTTAGAAAGGAGGTCACTCCATGACTTTGCAGCCAACAAAATATCGTCAAAAAAAATGACTGCACCACATTCATGGAGTTTCAGGGCTCGCATCATTCACGCAAAAGAAGCTGGGGCATTTTGCAAGCCGAATGACATTTTCGTCCATTGGAAAAGTCCAAATGGTGTTTGAAATGCTGTCTTTTTCTTGTCAGCTTCAGCCATTGGGATCTGCCAGTATCCTTTAGTTAAGTCTACTTTCACAAAATATTTCCTTCTGAGAGCTGACACAGAAGTTCTTCAATGTCTGGGATAGGGTCCGCATCGAACACAGTGATTTTGTTTAATTTCCTGTAATCGATGCAAAATGCACCGAGCCATCAGGTTTGTACACCAACACAACTGATGAGCTGTACAGAGATGTAGAAGGTTCTATGACCTTTAAATCCAGCATAGCTTTGATTTCTCTCTCGACAACCTCTTTTTTTTTTTTAAACTGGTTCTCACTAATATTTCACTAGTTAACTGAATACTGTGGGGTTCAATACCTGTCACTGTACCTGGGGTATCTGTCAACACACCTGAAAGTCTTTCAAAATTTCTTTGAGCTGTTCTGTCTGCCTTGCAGACAAATCATTCAACAGAACCACATCATCATAGGTTTCACCTTTGACGGACAGAGTAGGAAGGGGTACAACATCATCTGCACTGGTAGATGTTAACAATCCTACATTTGCTGTTTTCACAACCTTTGATCTGTCCCTGTACGTTACATTGGGTACAAAATCCTCACTGATAATATCTGTCAGGTTGACATCAGTTTTTGACATAGGACATATCCATTCAACTGACTGGTTGATGGCAACATTTGTACGCTCAACATACTTTTTCAACATGTTCACGTGGAATACCTTCTCAGTGTTGCCATTTTGATCTTATAATTAACTGCAGAAAGTTTTTCCACCACCTGAAAAGGACCCTTCCACATAACACGAAGTTTGTTGTGTTCATCAGTGAGTAGCACAAGGACTTTATCCCCTACACTGAAGGAACGTGCCTTTGCTTTTCTATCTGCAAAGACCTTGAACACATCAGTTTTTTCTGTCAGCTGACTGTTGAGCAAGCTCACATGCATCCTTAAAATGATTATGCAGTTCCTAAATCTATTGGTACACAATTTTACTGTCAGGTATGTCTGTCTTATTTGTCCATTGTGTCATCAGTAGATCCAAAGGACCCTTTGGTGAATGTCCAAACAGAAATTAGAATGGTGAGAATCCCAGTGTTTCGTTCGGCATTTCCCCGTATGCAAAAAGCAAAAACCGGTATGAAACGATCCCATTCCTGGAGTTCCTGCCTTGCAACCTTTCTCATCATGGACTTTAACGTTCCATTGTAAACGTCAACCATGCCATTCGATTGAGGATGATATGGCGTGGTTAAAATGGAGGAGACTGACAACAGTCTGTAAATTTCTCTCATGAGGTCGGAAATGAATTGCGTTCCACAATCCGAGAGAATTTCGTCTGGAAGACCCACTCTGGGAAAAATCGCAAGTAGGGCTTCAGCGACAGACACTGCATCAATTCTCTTCAGTGGAATCGCTTCTGGAAACCTTGTTGCTGTATCCACCACAGTTAGGATATAGCGATATCCAGAAGAAGATGGTGGAAAAGGCCCAACAAGATCAATAGCCACCTTCCGAAACGGGACGGAAATGAGAGGCATTTTGTGCAAAGTTGCACATGGGGACGACCCTTTCTGAGATGTCTTTTGGCTGATGTCACATGAGCGGCAATATTCTGTAACTTGCTTTGTAACACCTGACCAATAAAACGAATCAAGAACTCTCTTTAATGTTCTTTTGATTCTGCAATGACCAGCGAACAATGCATCATGAGCCGTGTGTAGTACTATCTCTCTAAGTGGCTATGGAACGACAACTTGTTTGTTGTCCTGTCCAGATACACACCTGTAGAGAATGTCAGAGTCCAGTATGTACGTTGGTCTGTCCGTTAGTATGTCAGTGACAGTCTGTTTAGCAGCAGAAAGTGTTGTCGTCAGCATCTTGTCTTTTTCCTGCATTTCTTTTAGATCATCTGGGATAACCTGGAGTTCATCCAGTTTTGAGACATTTAGCGGCTTTGTAGCCCTTCCCTGCTCTATGATGTCTGATCTGGTACTCACAAGACAAGGAATGAACGATCCTCCAGCACCACCATGTACTGTAGCGATACCTGGCAAATTGCCCAAGATCAAGTCGCAGACTGGGTTATCAATAACACAGGCGGGTAGAAATCCGGAGTAGTACGGTGTATCGACCGAAACTTTTGCCAGCAGAAACGTTTCTTTCTTGCCTCCGAACGACCTGCACTTTTGGACAGTGTTGAGATACTGGTTTTGTAGCACGAAAGATTTTCTTACACCAGCGGTGGTGCACCCAGTGTCTCGCAAAACCGAAGCCTGCAATCCGTTGATGGCTCCGTTTTCTAGCACAATTCCATCAACCGATTGATGTGATGCCAAAACAAGGCCTTCTTCACAATCAGTGGAGACTAATGCGGGTTTTGAATCATTTGGTTTGAAAGGGCAATTCTTTTTTAAATGGAACTTGTCATCGCAAAAGAAACATCACATTGTCTGATCGGAGGCCGACTGATTGGTGTTACTTTGAACTTCGGTTCTGTCCACGAGCTGACCCAAAAGGTCTACGCGGTGGTCGTTGTTCACGACCTCGGAACGTTTGCTGAGGAGCAACGGTTTTTCCGGTGGTGAGTACTGGTACTGACGAAAATCACTTGAACCACGGAAAGATCCCTGTCCGTTCGTAGAATAGGTATATCCTTGAGGACCCGGAAATATCCCACGATTTCCTTTCCTATAATTTCCCTGTTCTGATGGGATTGTACATGACGCATGAGACTCAAAGATGGAAGATTCTTCTTTCCTAGCCACGCCCTTATCCGGGTGAGCGATGCAATACTGATCAGCCATCTGACACATTTCCTCAACGCTTTCAAATTGCCTTTCTTTAAGGAAAGTGGTCAGATCTTTGCTCACGCTCTGCAAAAGTTGTTCTCTAAGAAGGAGATCTCGCAGTGATTGAAAAGTTTTGTTTGTTTTTGATAAATCGATCCATCGATCTAAGCAATGACTCATGCGAATTAAAAACGACGAAACGATTCTCCTTTGTCAGGGCGCACAGAACGGAAACGTTCGCGAAAACGATCGGCAGAACATTGAAATTCTTGAGGAGTTCTTCTTTCAATTGATCCCAAGTTAAAATTTTGTTTCGCTGCGAGTGTGTCGTACGGTGCCAAAGCGCTACCCTTAAACAACGACTCAATATACAATGTCCACTTTTCCTTTGGCCAACCACAAGACGTTGCGTGACTTTCAAATCGGAAAAGGAAACTATCAATGTCATTTTTTTTTTTCCTCGAAAGGCGGTAACTTTGGAATATATGCTGTTTTTGGTTGAGGCCGCGCTTGCGGAACTGACTAGTGGAGCTGGTGGAGGTTCTCTCGATGCCTGTAATCTTTTAATTTCAGCATCGGTCTCTAATTCTAACTGCCTCAACTGAAATTGACATTCTTTATCTTTTTCTTCAAATTCTGTCTGTAGTCTTTTTTTCTTCAGATTCCCTTCGTAGTCTTTTTTCTTCAGATTCCCTCTGTAGTCTTTTTTCTTCTAACTCTGGTTTCCTTTGATTTTCCTCTCTCTCTAGCTCCCTTTGATTTTTTTCTCTCTGTCTTAGCCTGTCCCCAGAATGAGCGACAGAGACTTGATACGTACTGGTTTTGATTTTTGATGTGGATGAGTATTTAATTCACTCTTGATATGAATATATTAAATAGTTGTGTGTTGGTAAACAAGAGTCCCTTACATATATTGAAGTAGATGAATCTTTTGGGGGAAAAAAAAAAATACCTTTTAAAATCTGGTGATTATATTAAATGAAATGAACAACCTTGTCGTGGTACAAGAAAAAGAAATGAACATCTTGTAGTGATATTTATAGTTTGATGAAAAGTATCATTGTGTGTAATTAATTGTATTCATGGTTTATTGAAGAGGGTCTAGGTGGGAATCCTTTCCCCAGTTTGGAAAACTAGACTCTGAAAGAAAATTTAGAAAGAGTGGGGGTTAGTTGCCGCCGAGGACATTGACGAACAAAGTACAGGACAAGACACGATGCATTTCGACCGCTTGGGTCTTCTTCAAAAAAAAAAAAAAAAAAAAAGGGATCACATTTAACATTTAGGACAGTACAAATAAAGAACGAAGAGAGAGAGACTTATCTGATGTCCATGTGGTATGCTGTGAAGAATGGCCGACAGAAGGAAATGACAGAGGGGATTATGGGAGAGGAAGAGGGCTGGTGGGGGGGGGGGGGGGGGGTTGCGTGAAGGGTGAAGGGAGGGGATGAGTGAGGCGATGGGGTTGTGTGGTTAGTTAGATGGGGTGGTGTGGTATATGTGACGGTTGTGGTTAAGGTGGATTGATAATGATGCTAAGGGGGGGGGGGGGAGGGGGGAGGGGGGTTTGGGATATATATATACATATACATACATGTGTACATATGGTATATATATATATATATATATATACACACACACACATACATGTGGGTGTGTGTGTATATATATATATATGTACACATGTATGTATATGTATATATATCCCAAACCCCCCCCCTCCCCCCCCCCCCCCCCCTAGCATCATTATCAATCCACCTTAACCACAACCGTCACATATATCACACCACCCCACCTAACTACCCACACCCCGCCCCCATCGCCTCACTCATCCCCTCCCTTCACCCTTCACGCCCCCCCCCCCCCCCCCCCCCCCCCCCCCCCACCAGCCCTCTTCCTCTCCCATAATCCCCTCTGTCATTTCCTTCTGTCGGCCATTCTTCACAGCATACCACATGGACATCAGATAAGTCTCTCTTCGTTCTTTCTTTGTACTGTCCTAAATGTTAAATGTGATCCCTTTTTTTTTTTTTTTTTTTTCACTTGAAGAAGACCCAAGCGGGTCGAATGCATCGTGTCTTGTCCTGTACTTTGTTCGTCAATGTCCTCGGCGGCAACTAACCCCCACTCTTTCTAAATTTTGCTTCGTTCTCCGCCATCAGTCGCTCCATTTTGAAATTTTTAGAAAGGTTTATATTGAAATCCTTTCCTGTGTAGTGTTATGATTCCGGAAAATGGAATGTTGTTGTGTTATGATTCCGGAAAAGGGAATGTTGTAGTGCTATGATTCCGGAAAAGGGAATGTTGTAGTGTTGAAGAAGGAATATGCTGATGTTTGTCCCAAGTTCTTGTGATATGTAATGTGGACTAATGAATATGTATGTAGTCGTGATTGTAATGAATAGTAGACATGATGATCAAGGTAGATAATCAGTTCCCCCAGGTAGAAGTGTTCCCTGGACTGAGGGGGGACTGGTTGCTACTGTCTGAGGGTCGGGGCCGTAGCTGTGTCTACCCCCTTGTTCTCCGCCCTGTGTCGGCGTGGAGATTCTGGCCTGAGTGCTGACAACTACCCCTACCTGCCACACTGCGCCCGGGACCGACTACCCGCTGAGCCAGTTGGGCTGGAGATGCCGCTGCTGCCGAGCCAGGGCGCCGCTCCCGAGTTTTGAACCAGCGACCTGTTGGCTAGGCCGTCGCTGCGTTCTGTGTTTCTGTGTGTTAGCCACAGCTCCTGTGTGAGACTGTCACCTTGTCGCCGGCAAAGACGCCGTGAGTGTGTAGTAGTTTTTTTTTGAGCCACAGCTCTGTGAAGTTCTGTAAGTCTTGTGTCGGACTTGACGCTGCAGTCGTCGTCATCATCTTCATCGTCTCGTCGTCTTCGTCCTCTTCATCGTTTTCGTCGTCGTCATCGTCTACGTCGTCGTTGGAATCAGAAGCGCTAGTCTATATAGCGAATTATATATAGATATATTTGTGTCGTGCGCCCTGTTTGGCGTACTGGAAGTATTAAAATATTATAGTTCCGTGTGTACGCCTTGTGGTTGACGTGCCGACTTTTGATGATCTTGCATTTATTATATATGTTTGTCTGATGGCTCGGGCAGCATAAAACAACAAAAAAAGTGTTGTTCTGTTGCCTGGCTGTCAATGTTCGGGTGAGTGGGTGTGTGTATGTGAATTGGAAAAGTCGTGCATGCATCCATAATTTCTCTGTGAGAGTCAGACAGTCGGACACCTGCAGACACCACCCATTCCATCCGCAACACGACCTGTTCCTGTCTCTTAGTGTATGGTATTGAATTGGTTTTGACTGCTACAGAGATTTGACCGATTTCCATATCTAACCCTTTATCAGGGACAATGACCTATTTATGGCTAAAATATCCGTATAGGTATCCGTACCCTCTCTTCCAGGGAATTACCTATCTTTTCACGCGAAGAAATCAGGAACTTAAGCACACACACACACACACACACACACACACACACACACACACACACACACACACACACACGTGCGCTCTCTCTCTCTCTCTCTCTCTCTCTCTCTCTCTCTCTCTCTCTCTCTCTCTCACACACACACACACACACACACACACACACACACACACACACACACACACTGACTGATTGACTGAAACCAATTTATTGTCATACACACATACACACACACACACGCGCGCGCGCGCGCGCACACACACACACACACACACACACACACACACACACACACACACACACAGAGTAAAACGCTCTCTCAACTCTGAGCTTGGCGAAACATGTGCAGCTATTTTTGCCCTTAAAATCACAGTTCACAATGTCGGAATCGCGACATTCCCGACCCTGAACATTTCTATGATAACGTGCGGAGTTTTGAAGGATGGCGTGAAGGAGAGAGGGGAGGGGAGTGGAAAGGGCGGGGGGAAAGGGGGAGGGGGACGATGAACTGAAACAAAAGTCTCGGGAGAAGTGATTAAAAAAAAAAAAATCAAAATAAACAAAACATGGCCTGTCAAAACAAGAACTCTGTCTCATCTTCAATTGGTCGGTGGATAGCATCCTTTGCACACAGTACACAACTATGGTGTCCCGATCTCATCCTAAATGTGCGATATGAAAAGTAGAGGCCCTCCCTCTGGTCGTTCCTAATGCTTACATCGCCATTCCTCTCCACTACTACAGAAATTCCACACACGCTGTGCTGGGGCCAACTCCAATTCATGCTCTCTATCAATGGAACCTGATTTTTCACCCCTGGAACAATGTGTTGAAGTGCAACAGCGTAACAATTATTCAGCAAGTATTCATCACGTGATGAATGACACCGTTTTTTTTTTTTTTTTCCTGATGAATATTTGTCTTATGTTGCTGAGGAAGTCTTGAGGGAGACCAAAATCGTTGCTCAGCAAACATTCTGGATTTCTACAAATATATAAATCTAACTGGATTTCTACAAATACATTTAGTCTTACTGTAGAGAATGTTGTGTTGACATTAACTCAGCACGTGATTCCATCCATTTTATCAGTTTTGACTCGTTTACTCTCCTCCGCTTTTCTGCCAAAGTGTTGAACGTATACATGAAGGGATTAATGGCTGAGTTTAAAGGTAAAACAAATATTGCCAGGGCGACATTCACTTCCCCCGAAACAGGAACACCAGCCAATGCCAACATTCCGCACAATCCAATAGGAAACCAGCACATGAAGTCTGTCAGTGCGATGGTGATTAATCGACGAGCTATAGTCATGTCTTTTGACATTTGCGTAGTGTTTACTTTCATAGCGTTTTTCTGAACCGACCAGTAGACAAATGCCTGGCCGACAGATATTAATAGAAACAAAACAAAATTCAGAACAATCAACACGCTAAAAGAATAAAGTTTCCCTTTAAACTCTTGCCTTGTCACTGGTAGAGGAATGCAGATACCTGTCTGGCTGTAAAACTCCCAATGCGATGTCACTCGAAATAAGGGCAACAACGCCAGGAAACATCCAAGCACCCAAATCAATAAACAGGCCAAACCGGCTGAGCTTCTTTCAAATCGCCAAGTACTGAAAGGAAAATGAAGGACAAGAAACCGATCAAAGTGATCAAGGAGATAATCAGAGCCGACACCTCGCTGGACATTAAAGACAGAAATCCAGCCACTTTACACGGCACACTGCTCTTCCATGCATCATCGTGGTGGAGATATCTGCCACGGAGCCGTTCATCAGCCACTCCGATGAAAGTCATGTAAACACCCATCAGAAAGTCAGCCGCGTAAGGCTGATAAACAAATACACTGAATCCACTTGAAGAAGCCATGCTCCTCACATACAGACGTGCAGAGAAACAGAAGACGTTACCAGACAGTGCCAGACAAGCCATCAGCCACAGAAATCCACGGTATGTCCGTGACTGCAGTAAATCTTCACACGAAGAAATTTCATCTTTCGGGGCATGACAGTGTGAAGAATCGAAGTTATAAGGGAGTATACCTACACAACATAACTTATAGTTTTTCGTCGAGATGAAACTCAGGTAGACAAGGCCTTTGAAGATGTCAGGTGGAAATGATTTCACTGGACTGCCCTTCATGTGTAGTTCACTCAGCAGGGGTAGAAACTGAACACCTGTTCCGGTGACCGTATGGATGGTAGTGAAGGTCAAGTTCAATTTCTGCAAGGCAGGAAAATGCCACAGACTTTCGAAATCAAAGACACTCGGTGCTGCGTATGACAGATCGATCATTGTAAGTGCACTGTTTTGGATTCTAATGGAAGGAATGTTGCTTCCAACATGGTTAATTGACATGATAGGATTCTTGGACAAAGATAATGACTGCAGATTTTCTAAATGAAGAAAAGAAGTCATGTTTACATGCTGCAGCTTGTTGCTACTAAGATCAAGAATCCTCAAATTCCTCAACGTTATTTCAGGAACATTGGTTAGATGACACATGGCAAGAACTAGATGTATCAGGAAGATGTTGCTCCTCATGTCGGTCAGCGTCATGCCAGAGCCAGTGGCATCCAGAGATCTGATGTCAGGGAAGCGCTCTGCATGGAAACCCTTTGGACATAAAATGTGTGAACTTGGCAAAAGCAACCCACAGGGCACGTCACATCACACCACAGTTCGTCATCATGCAATGGACAGTGAGGCCAGCCATCACAGATATTGTCACTATGTACACATATCTTTGAAAGCCTGCATTGATAAAAGCCTGGACACGTCAATTTCTCACATTCCTGTTCGTCTTGGTGATCTAGACAGTCATACATTCCATTGCATCGTGTGTAAACCGGCAGACAGTCATTGTATTCGCCTTGACAGCGATAGTGGCTGTCAGGACACGACTCGTTGGAACCCATTCGTGTTATGATGAAATGCCTGTTGCCGTCAAAATTGACCAGAGCAGGTGGTGGAAAACGACGAAAACGTTTGCTAGTCTTTATCCTTTGAATTGTGAATCTCTCACACTGTTTTCATCGGATTCATCCTGACAGTGAGATATTTGATCACACACGTTGTCATAGCGAACACACCGACCATCATTGCATGCAAACGTTGCGCAAAGTGGCACGTGACAAAACGATTCATCACTGGAATCTAGACAGTCAACTCTGAAATCACAAACCAGACCGTATGCCATGTAGCTGATGCCATCATTGCATGTAAACATAGGAGATAAAGTGGCAGGACCGGTTGAATCAAGACATCAGCATGTAAATTCGGATAAGAGTAATGACAATGGGATGTGTGCGTCTGACTACACACAGCAAGTTTGTGGGAGCCACATAAGAGAAAGGTGTATGTGATATGACCATCACGGCACACAGTCGTATAGGCTAGTGCTCTTGGCAAAAGAACACGTGTGCTATCCAAGAAAATTCCCTTTTGATCATGAAAGTTTTGTTCAGTTTTGTTCGTCCTGACTTCACACAGTGGTATGCCGCTACCACAAAGATGGTCCCTAACAATCAACATTCCTTCCAAGTCAAGTTCAAGATAAGTGATTTTCACGGTATCGATTGGTATACTAAATCCTTCAGCAATATTTAAAGTATGATAGAAGACTGTTTTCTTATTATGCGCACTATGCTTATACAAATTAGGCAATGAGAGATCATTCAAAAACAAATCCGTTGAGAGTTTATGCATGTACCAAAATCTGCCTGATTTACTGGCTATGGCACAATACGGATCATACACACATGTAGGAAAATTTACGTGCCCCCTACACTATCTAGACATGGATCGTCTTTTGTTTTGGCTATGTACAGATCCCAAAGAAATGTGTAACAACGGTCACACAACGCCACCATTCCCTTGCAGTCCGCACTGCTGAAGGGACAGTGTTCGGTTTCATCTCGTCCATCTTCACACTCAGTCTTCAGGTTGCAGTCCAGGTGGTGCTGAAAGCTGGAATAGTGTTCCACTGAACAGTTGACCAAGCCACTGGACAGCTTGTCTGGCTCTCTACCTTCAGGAAAAAAGGAAAAGTAAAACTGAAAGCATGTTGTTTCATTGATGCAACCGTAACATCCAATATAAACAATGAATTCTCCGCCCTGTAACTTGTGTATACTGGCAAAATTGGCCGACTCGCTTCCTGTGCTCCAATACTTAGACATTTCTGGGATAAACACGCTGATGTAGGAATCTTTCGCATTTGGGGTTAGCCGCTTGACATTGTACACGAGCGTATGCCCGGCTGGTACAGGTACACTCATCTTTGGAAGAAGGGTATCATTACCATTTCCTTTTGTCTTCGCCGTAATGTACCCAGATATCGGCGAGGTCATGACCAGAGCCAGGCCTCCAGGTGCTGTGAATTGATATCGATTGAAGACATAGAAATCAGTTATGATATACCTGTTTTGTATGTGCAGGGAAGTGGGGGAAGTAGGGATAACTCTGACTCATGAGTTTCCTATCTTGTACGGAGAGAAGTGACCCTCCTCTCCCTCCTGCCTTGTCACCGCATTCCTGAAAGTGTCTGAATCCACACCTTACCTTCCGTTCTTCATGTTCCGAACCCAACAGGGCTCCGCCCCCCCCCCCCCCCACCCCCACCCCACATCACCGTTTGGAATGTTTTCTGGACACTTCAGAACTGACAAAGCAGAGCGAAACACATCTACACACTTACATACACGCACAAACACATATGCGCGCATACGCGTGCACGCACACACACGCACACACGCATGCACACTATCAACGCCATGCACGTATGCTTGCACACACACACACACACACACACACACACACACACACACACACACACACACTCACAACACACACACACACACACACACACACACACACACACACACACACACACACACACACACACTCTCACGTTTCTTACACATACAGCCGTGTATGTAATCAATTATCAATTACATAACGTCATTATTTGCCTTTATATTTGCCTTCACTTTGAAGATGTCAAATATTATGTAAGTATTACGCACATTTTTTTTGTAAAGAAATGGATACAATTTCTTCCAGAGCCAGCCGTTAACTGATGCTCGAGCTCATAAAACACTCACCTCTGCCATTGAATCTTTCTCCAAGGGTCAGCAACCTTTCAGAAAACAATCTACAATCGTGCACTAAGCCACCGCCCCTCGACTCGGACAAGTCACACATGCACACTTTCAGTCCATTCATAATTGCCACAACCAGCTCTAGGGAGACAAGTCGTCCAGACTGCAAACCCCCCCCCCCCCCCCCCCCCCCCCCCCCCCCCCCACCCCCCATCCCCCGAGCCACCACTACCCAGCTACTACAATGCCACCTTGTCCAGTGCACCCTCACACCCTTACTCTTGCCAACAGCGAAAGATCCACCCGAGCCAAAAGCTTTCAAATTTTCTCCGAGTCAATCTTCCGCCAACAGATGTCAAAACTGCCTATCAATTGCTGAGAGATTTTCCTTTCCAGAAAAAAAAAATGTTGTACACGGTTCCTGTCCATGGCATACCCAAACCATCACCATTTTTACTGGAGGGCTCAGACATCACACATCACTTCCTATGTCATGTTCTCCATCGACCACCCCTCAGCAGCTAATAGGACGTCGAACTATCCATTGTAGAGACTTTGCTCCTTGAAAAGTCCCTGGCAAAAATCTTGTTTTGCAAGAGAACGTAATCTCGGGGCATAAAAAAAAACTTGTAATTATGGCAGTCAACTTGTTTGAGGAAACAAAACTGGCTGAAGAAAATGTTCAGGGATAGAGATAGGAAGATCCCTAATACTCCCAAAGATCCTCCCGACACACAGAGAAAACCCTTACGCAAAAAAACAAAAGCTTTGAGTTTTCAAGTCAGAAATAGGACCCCCTTTCCACTTAACTCCCACCCCAACTCTCCCCCCCCCCCCCCCCTCCCAAAACAACACAAACAAAAAAACCTTCAATAGAGAAGAACCCCCGTTTTCATCAACGTGTCCTGGCAGTTTGCTGTACATGTGGAAAGTCCACTTTGTGTACGCCACGTCCAGTACGCGTTAAAAAAAAGACCGAACGGCTGTCCGCACACTTACAATTGTACCAGCAGCTGCGTACAATCAAGGTAAGAATTTTGTGTGTGAAGAGAGCAGCAACTATCCGCTCGATCCAAAATGTTCTGTCCAAACTGGCAGGATCAAACCACCAGCAGTGAGAGACACAGGTGTTGGCACCTTAGTGGGTGAACAACCAGTACCAGAACAATGCCGTATAATCACGTCAGACCACTCACTCTAGTTTCTCAAGATGTCATACAACAGGCATCTGCATCATTATGTAATACAAAAAGTATTTCATAAACAAACAGAAGCAGATACCATGAACAATCCAGTCATACCAGTACTGATCGGAAACAATAGAAAATTTGACAAAACTGGAGCGGTACTGGTGTGCCCAGAAAACGAAGACGGTGCACAGATCAAAACCAAATGCACTATAAAACACATAAAAGAAGAAGAAAAGGCTACTGAACTCCAATAGATCATGTTTGAGAACTGTAAAACCCAGTCAGTTAGGATGTGCATGACATGAAATGACGATCAGGGATCTTCGTGGGCAAAATGACGATCTGAAAGCAGAGAACAGCATGATGAAAGACAGAATTGTGCATTTTAAAAAAAAAAAAAAGTCGACGATCTCGAGGGCGATCAAAAAGAAATAATTTAATTTTCTTATTGACTGCCAAGGAGAGATGGAGAAACCAAACAGGACTGTGGAAATATCTAAATAATCTGTTGAGTGAGTAAAAACTATCGAAAACAGAAGAATTTGACAGACTACATCGCCTCAATAATGAGCCTTATTCGCCTGTTACTGTCAGAGGTACTTTTACAAAGACAAAGAAGAAGTGTTTAGAGCCGAAACGAACCTAAGGAATAGTTCAGCATTTATTGGTGACGACTTCACAAAGAGAGCCCGAGGCATTAGAAAGAAATTAGGACCACATTTAAAAGCTGCCAGACAATAACAAGAAGACTACTATGATCTATTACCATCTCCACATCGAGGCAAGAAATTTGTTCTGGGTGGGGATGAAAGTTAAAGGAAGTTAGATAAAGGTTTGGTCGGCCTCTGCAAACATAGTTAAAATTCCACAATTCTAAAAGTCTAGTTTCCCTGTTTGATTATACAAAGGTAGACAATGTTGACCAACCACCGGTTTTGCAGACAAAATACTATAACCAATGTGCTAACGGCCGTGTGTCATGTTCACAGAGTAAAGTTTGTAGATGTGTAATGGGGAATTGTAATCATCCTTGTTCTTCATGGCATGAAACTATTTGTGACACCAACCGTTACGAAGCACGTGACAATGACAGGGAACATCACAGTGGAGAAGAGATAAGAGAAAATATTTCCCAACAGAGACATTCTGATGCATGAAAGTTTGAATGAAAGTATGAATGATAGAGAGTATGAAAGTGAACAAAACATGAGTGAAAACCAAGTACGCTCATTCTCTTTCCTTCATTGGAATATGACATGTAATGGCCTTGGTCTAAAGTGGGTGATCAATTTGTTTTTGTCCTGTAACTCTCTGTGATTGTAATTGCCAAAGCGCCAGGACTTTGACCTGATTGACGTGTTTGAGTGAATGAATACCAGAGCGACGGGTTGGGTTGGTGATGGTGGATGTTGGCCAGGTGTTCAGAAATGCTTTGATAAAATGACCGGGACGTTTCGCCTATTTAGAGCTGACCGCAAAGTTCATAGTGGATGACATACACAATGGTGCGGCTCTGATAGGAGAATGTGCATTTTGGTGGCCATGTAGAATGATGTCTAGCTTTGTGAGACCCTATATACTTTTCACCTGGTGTAACTCAGTTTTGTTTTGATGTTAGTTTCATTTACGGGTTACCTACAGGATCAAGTACAATAGCGTATTCTGCGTTATCAAGTTATTCATGTGATGAAAGTGTTCTAGATTATGTAACTGTTGGATCTGCATGTGTAGAATCCAGTCACTTGTCTGTTTCACTGGTTTTTAACCTTAAAAGACATCATCACCAGCCTAAACCAGTCGTTCTGCTCTTCATCCACCCCAAACACACCAATCATGTCAAAGCCTGGCACCTTAGCAATCACAGCGAGTCAAGAACAATGGCAGCAGGAACATCACAAGTTTGTTCAGGAAGATGAAAGATTCTGAAAAGCGCGGGTGTATTATTCAACAGAAAGTTTACAAACAGCAAGATAACCAGGACGGTAGAACGTCAAAGTGAACAGCAACACAGGCGAAAGCACACAAACACCAGACTCGCAAAACACAGTGATCCACCTGCTGATCAACTACCTGGGTTCAAATAGTTTTAACAGATTTCAACAACAATGATGCAAAACCCAGACTTGCACAACACAGTGATCCACCTGCCGATCAACTACCTGGGTTCAAATAGTTTTAACAGATTTCAACAACAATGATGCATACTACCTGCTGCCCAGACCAGACCAAGTTGAGCAGTGTGAGACTGAGGACAGGGCACTCCAGACTCAAACACCACACGTTCACAAAATTCCCCATTGACGGGTCTTCAGGATGCCCATGCAGTACAGCCCCAATGACTTTAAAACACTTCCTGCACGACTGTCCCACACACATAAAAAGCTATGAGCAGAGACCTAGCCTGCCAGCACATCGACGAGAAGTTCCACGGATCTGTGGAGGGCCTCCGCCATACAGCAACCTTCGTCCGTGCCTTTGGGATTCCTGTCAGAGTGAACGAAGAGAAAAAGAAATACCTTTCACAACAATGACACTGGCGAAGCTCACTGTGTAGGCAAACCAGGCGGTTCATGCCCAACGCACGTCATTGTCAACTCTTGAAGATCTGGACACACACACGATGATGGTCATGAAGAGCAAAGAGCCAGGAAATAAAGATGGTGAAGGATGTTGGTAGGTCTGGACCTGACTACTCCCCGACAACACCACCAGCTGCAGTCTGTGTCGGAGAACAACAGTGTGGCTGCTTAAGATGAGGCAAGATAGTCCCTGTTGGGGTTGTGTAACACCCCAAAAGTACTCCCCGCCCAGAAGCGCTCACAGGAGTACTCTGGGCCCGCGCCAGAATGACTCCCGGGAGTACTTCTGGGACAGTACCCCCCTTGGTCCCAGCAGTACTCTCCCCCTGTTGACAACTTTGTAAATAAATGTTTGTTTTCTGTAACTATCTTGTCACGCTGAGTCCTTTAGACAGGGGAGTACTTTTGGTACCAGTCCCAAATTGACCCCCGCTCCGCACCAGAATGTTTCCCGGGAGGACGTCTGGGCCCAGGGAGTACTCCCAGGAGTTTGGCGCCGCTCCAGATGTACCCCCTGAAGCTGAGAAAGTACTTTTGGGCCCAGCCCAGGCTTACTCCCGGGAGAAAACTGGGCCGTTTTTAGCAGACCCAGAACTCCCGGGGAGTACTTCTGTAGCAGGTGTGGAGTCTTTCTGGGACCAGGCCCAAAAGTACCCCCCCCCCCCCCCCCCCCCTTTTTATATCTTCTGTATTAAAGAGATTAGAGGTGTTGTGTTTCTCGTTTATGAAAGACTTATGTGGATATTGTTCCAGAGTCAACATTGAAATACAGTCTGTATCAACTTTAGAGGGGCGTACTTCTGGGCCGGTCCCAGAAGTACCCCCCCCCCCCCCCCCCTTGCATATCTCCTATACTAAATGTGTTCAGCGTCGTTATTTACTAATACATGGACATGGACATTCTGTCTGAATCAAGATTGAAATACGGTCTAAATCAACTTTAGGTGGAATACTTCTGGTCCGGTCCCAGAAGTACCTCCATGCATATCTCTTTTATCAACGTGTTCAGGGTTGTTATTTACTAGTCATAAACTCACACACGGACATTCTATTTGAATCAACATAAAAATATAGTCTGAATCATCTTTACAGGGAGTACTTCTGGGCCGGTTCCAGAAGTACCCCCCTGCATATCTCCATTATTAATGTGTTGAGGTTTGCTATTTAAAGGTCATAAACTCACACGTGGGACATTCTATCTGAATCAACATTGAAAACAAGCCTGAATCAACTTTAGGGGGAGTAGTTCTGGGCGGGTCCCGGAAGTACCTCCCTTGGATATCTCCTGTATTAATGTGTTCAGGGTTGTTATTTACTAGTCATGCACTCACACATGGACATTCTATCTGAATCAACATTGAAAACGAGTCTGAATCAACTTTAGGGGAGTACTTCTGGGCCGGTCCCAGAAGTACCCCCCTTACATATTTCCTTTTGTTAATGTGTTCGGGGATGTTATTTAAAGGTCATAAACTCACACATGGTCATCTATCTGAATCAACTTTGAAAACAAGTCTGAATCAACTTTAGGGGGAGTACTTCTGGGCCCGTCCCAGAAGTACTCCCTTGTATATCTTTTTATTAAAGTGTTCAGGATTGTTATTTTCTGGTTATAAACCTATACATTGAGATTCTATCTGAATCAATCTAGAAATATATGGGCCGGTCCCCCCCCCCCCCCCCCCCCCCCCCCCCCCCCCCCCCCCCCCTTTCCCTTTCCTATCTCCTTCATTGGTGTGTTCAGGGTTGTTGTGTATACTGGTCATAAACTAACACACGGACATTCTATATGAATCAACACTGAAATATAGTCTGAATCACCCGACCCGTCCCGACTCGACGTGACGCTACACTACACCACACTGCACTGCACCCCACTGCTCTACACTGTGCTGCGCTATACTGCTCTGTGCTACACTACACTACACTACATGACACAACACTGCACTATACTACACTACACTGCACTGAGCTACACTACACTACACTACACTACACTACATTGCACACTACACTATGCACTACACTACACTGACACTGCACTACACTACACTACTACACTACACTACACTGCTGCACTGCGCTAAATTACACTACACTACACTGAGCTACATTGCACACACTACTACAGCTACACTACACTACACTACACTACACTACACTACACTGCACTGCAGTGCACTGCGCTAAACTACACTACGCTACACTACACTGAGCTACATTGCACCACACTACACTGAGCTACACTGCACCATACTACACTGCTCGATTTTGTTGTCGATGTTGTTGTCGTTGTTACTGTCACTGCTACCGCAGCTGAAGTTATTGTTGGCGTTGTTACAACCACTCCTGCTGCTGCATGTCATTGCTGCTACCGCTGTTATTGTGTAGTAGTAGTAGTAGTAGTAGTAGTAGTAGTAGTAGTAGAAGTAGTAGTAGTAGTAGTACCATCACATGTCCCTCACCATCACTATGTCCCTCGCCATCCCCTTGTCCCTCACTATTTCCAATCTTTAAGTCTTTCATCGTTTGGATCAATGAGGGATCTGAAATCCTCCTTCAAGATGCCTACTCACGCAGGAACGAAAAAAAAAAAAAACTTGAAGGCCAAACTCACTTCTTATGTAGTCCATCTCACTGGGTGTAGTCGTTTTGGATCTGTTGTCGTTACGAATTTGAAAACCCCTTTCTTCATATTTTTTTGTCCAGTGCGTCTTTAACACGTTGCTGGCTGTCCATGTGATGACAGCTCGGTCAGTTTATTAAAGGCTTCAGCAGTGAGGCTGAAATAGACATCAATGGACAAGGAGATCATTATTCAGAAACTCTCTCTCTCTCTCTCTCTCTCTCTCTCTCTCTCTCTCTCTCTCTCTCTCTCTCTCTCTCTTAAACATACACACACATGCTCGCGCGCGCGCACGCGCGCGCGCATATACACATACATATACACATACGCGCGTGCGCGCGCTCATACACGCACGCACGCACGCACGAAAGCACGCACACACACACACACACACACACGCGCGCGCGCGCGCGCACGCGCACACACACATACACATACACACACATACACGCACGCGCGCGCGCACACACACACATTTCAAATAGTTTTTCTCAAATTTTTTTTGTTGTTCCTTTTTTTGCTTTTTAAAAAAAGGTGCTTTTGCCCATTACATGAAATATGCATAGGGTTTGCTTATTTAACAAAATAGGCAGATTTTTCTGCCTATTTCGTAATTGAGCAAAGTCTTACTCATTTCTGGAAGTGAGAATTTTATGAATATAGCGAAACATGTATATGTATGAAAAATTAACACGAAAGAGCAAGTTCCCGTCCGTCTTTCTCTTCCCCCCATCGCAACTCATTGTCTAAAAAACAATCAATGAAAAAAGTAGTAAATCAAGATAACAATCTCTGCAACTGAAAGAACGTTATGTATGTGTGTTTCAACCAATAAATAACAACCCCGAGAACATGAACAAAGGACATATGCAGGGGGTACTTCTGGGCTCAGCCCAGAAATACTCCCTCTCAAATTGATTCAGACTAGTTTTTAATAATGATTCACATAGAATATCCATGTAAGAATAATGATCAGTAAATAACAATCTTGAACACATTAATGAACGAGAAATGCATTGGGGAAGGGAGGAGGGCAGAAAGACACCCCCTTAAGTTGATTCATTCTAGGTTCCAAAGATGAATCGGATAGAATGTCATATATTAGTTTATGGCTAGTAAATAAATCTCCTAAGCACATTAACGAAGGAGATATGCAAGGCGAGTACTTCTGGGTACCCACCCGGAAGTACTCCCACTTAAGTTGATTCAGATCATTTTCAATGTTGATTCAGATAGAATGTCTATTGTGAGTTTATAACCTTAAATAACAAACCTCAACACACTAATAAACGAGATATCCAAGGGGGGTACTTCTGGGACCGACCCAGAAGTACTCCCCCTAAAGTTGATTGAGACTATATTTCTAGGTTGATTCAGATAGAATGGCCATGTGTGAATTTATGACCAGTAAATAACAACCCTGAACACATTGATAAAGGAGATATGCGGGGGGGGGGGGGGGGGGGGGTACTTCTGGGACCAGCCCAGAAGTACTCCCCTAAAGTTGATTCAAACCCGTTTTCAATGTTGATTCAGATAGAATGTCCATGTATGAGTTTATAACCAGTTAATAACAACCCTGAACACATTAATAAAGGAGATATGCAGGGGGGGGTACTTCTGGGACCGGCCCAGAAGTACTCCCCCATAAAGTTGATTCAGACTCGTTTTCAATCTTGATTCTGGTAGAATGCCCATGTATGAGTTCTGGGACCGGCCCAGAAGTACTCCACCTAAAATTGATTCAGACTATATTTCTATGTTGATTCAGAATAAATGTCCATGTATGAGTCTATGACCAATAAATAACAACCCCTCAACACCTTAACGGAGATATGCTGGGGGGGGGGGGGGGGGGGGGTTACTTGAAGTTGAACTGAAGGAAATATCTTTGAGGGACACTTTCCCCTAAGTCCAGTTGAAACGATGGGTACGTAACCCAAAAAAAACCGCCTCTACCGCTCAGCTTCCTGACTGAGCTCTCTGTTCACCGTGCACGTCATTCCTGACTGAGGACTCTGTTCACCGTGCACGTCATTC
The DNA here is from genome assembly GCA_016801955.1 of Conus betulinus. NCBI lineage: Eukaryota > Metazoa > Mollusca > Gastropoda > Neogastropoda > Conidae > Conus > Conus betulinus. The sequence goes on from JADBJO010004862.1 coordinate 118,657, forward strand.
CTGACTGAGGACTCTGTTTACTGGCACGTCATTCCTGTCTGAACCCTCTGTTCATCGTGCACGTCATTCCTGACTGAGCTCTCTGTTCACCGTGCACGTCATTCCTGACTGAGCTCTCTGTTCACCGTGCACGTCATTCCTGACTGAGCCCTCTGTTCACCGTGCACGTCATTCCTGACTGAGCTCTCTGTTCACCGTGCACGTCATTCCTGACTGAGCCCTCTGTTCACCGTGCACGTCATTCCTGACTGAGGACTCTGTTCACCGTGCACGTCCTTCCTGACTGAGCTCTCTGTTCACCGTGCACGTCATTCCTGACTGAACTCTGTTCAGTGTGCACGTCATTCCTGACTGAGCTCTCTGTTCACCGTGCACGTCATTCCTGACTGAGCTCTCTGTTCACCGTGCACGTCATTCCTGACTGAGCCCTCTGTTCACCGTGCACGTCATTCCTGACTGAGCTCTCTGTTCACCGTGCACGTCATTCCTGACTGAGCCCTCTGTTCACCGTGCACGTCCTTCCTGACTGAGCTCTCTGTTCACCGTGCACGTCATTCCTGACTGAGGACTCTGTTCACCGTGCACGTCAATCCTGACTGAGCTCTCTGTTCACCGTGCACGTCATTCCTGACTGAGGACTCTGTTCACCGTGCACGTCATTCCTGACTGAGCTCTCTGTTCACCGTGCACGTCATTCCTGACTGAGCTCTCTGTTCACCGTGCACGTCCTTCCTGACTGAGCCCTCTTCACACGTGCACGTCATTCCTGACTGAGCTCTCTGTTCACCGTGCACGTCCTTCCTGACTGAGCCCTCTGTTCACCGTGCACGTCCTTCCTGACTGAGCTCTCTGTTCACCGTGCACGTCCTTCCTCAACTTAGATGAAGAGATGGAGGCAGGGTGAGCGGGAAAGTTTGAAAGATTCAGAGACACACAGACAGAAACTGATTTGAAGAGAGACAGACAGACAGACAGACAGACAGACAGGCAGGCAGGCAGACAGAGACAAAAAACAGACTTGACAGAAATATGGATAGAGAAAAGGCTTAGGGAAGAGACAGAGAGAATGTGCGAGAGGGGTATATATATATATATATATATATATATATATATATATATATATATATATATATATATATATGTATATTAAAGAGACAGAGAGTGAGACAGACAGAGAGACAGAGAGAGGTGGTATCGAGGCACAGACAGAGACAAAGAGGGAGAGGGAGGGGATAGAGAGTGAGAGGAAGAGAGGGATACAATTGTCCTGTGAAGGGAAAGGGTGGGGTGGGGGCTGAAGGTACTCTACAGGGGAGAGGCAGAGAGAGAGGGGGGGGGGGGGGG
>JADBJO010004862.1:125000-182928 GCA_016801955.1 Conus betulinus
CAGAATCTCTGACAGAGAGAGAGAGAGAGAGAGAGAGAGAGAGAGAGAGAGAGAGAGAGAGAGAGAGAGAGAGAGAGAGAGAGATTATGAATACAAATTGATGACGAATAATTCATTGTTTTAAGCTTTTGCGCCCCTTAATAATAGGGGAGGAGGGGGTAAAAATAAAACTGACGGGAATAAAAATGCACATAAAAAAATACTTAAGTTTTTTTATGACCAGGAAACCATATCATGGAAGAAAGGTAACGTAACATATGACCATCACATTGAGGCAATTACAGTCACTGTTAGGAGAGATGTTTGTCATTCAATTAGGTCGTATCCCGATCAAGATTTCCGTTCTGACGTCAGAAGTGCTGAGTAGGCTATAGGAACGTTCCTATTGTCATCAACATACTCATCACCATTGCTGTTATTGTAGTGGTATTTCCTACCATCAGCTCATTGTGGCGATTGTGGTCATTGTATATGTGTGTAAGGTCGTGGGTTGGTGCGCTGACTTTCACTATTATACAGGGACACACATTTTGCTACACAGTAGTCACTGACAATATTAACTCAGAGAGTATCCGCTGCAACTGTACTTGGGATGGGCGTTTCCGTCAGTACTCGGCGGTGTCACAGTGGCTGGATTGTGACGGATGCATGTCTATGTTCCCTCAGCTCTATGTTCCCTCAGCTCTATGTTCCCTCAAGTCAAGTTACATGCTATGTCATGTCATGTCATAAAGCCATGTCATATCATGCCATGTGCCATGACATATGCCATGCCATATTACATGACGTAAATATCTCTTGACTTGAGGGAACATAGAGCTGAGGGAACATAGAGCTAATTCTCCTAACGAACCGCTCTATGTTCCCTCAGCTCTATATTCCCTCAGCTCTATGTTCCCTCAATTCAAGTACATGATGACCAGAGGTCAACTAATGGTCAGAGTGACCAGTGGTCAAGCAATGGTCAGTGTGACAGTGTTCAAGCAATGGTCAGAATGATCATTGGTCAAGCAATGGTCGGAGTGACCAGTGGTCGCTTGACCACTGGTCAGATTGACCATATAGCTTGACCACTTGTCAGTTAGACCATTGCTTGACCATTGGTCAGTCTGACCACTGCTTTACCACTGGTCACTTTGACATGACATGACATGTTACTTGACTTGAGGGAACATAGAGCTGAGGGAACTTAGAGCTGACCCCATTGTGACGTGTGAGTTTGACGCGATGGAGTCAGGCGAATAGCAACAACCGTTTGACACCTCTGATTATGAAGGAAGACAGGAACATGTCTCTAAAGAGAGTGTTGGAAAACACTTTCTAATAAGCAAGGGAGATCGTTCACGAAATACTCAACACAGTTTATGCCGTTTTGTTGCAAATGTTTGTCTTCTCTGAGAACTGTCTTGCTGTCTACCATGAAGGGAGAGAGAGTGATGAAAGTATCCAGCTGATTCCAAAATATTCTTGGAAAATGATTCACGTTTCTTTCTGTGAAACTGCTTGATTAAAGGAGAACACATCATAAAATCTGTAAACAACGGTAACAATTTGGATAACGATTTCAGTCATAACAAGACTAAAAAACTGTCCACATCAAAACGTCATTTGTAAACTAGACCAGCTGTTCTGTAACGCCTAATCGAATAGCGATGTTTGTCGTTCAGATCTCTAGGAAAGAATTGTTGTGCATGTGCTTTGTGTTTGGATTAAAGTGTATGTTTGGGGCTCGTTTTCCACACTGCTGTCAATATCCATGGCGTGCACCTTTCTCCTGCTCAAACGGTCACTGCGTTGCCCTGCTTTATATTGATAGTAACAATAATAATTCATGCTGAAGTTCAATGCATCTTGCCCCCTGAGAACATGATAGGAGCCCAGAGTGTTGCCAATGTCTTTTGGAGGGCATGCGATGGAAAAGGAAACAGGAAGAATGGGGGGGGGGGGGGGGGGGGGGGGGGGGGGGGGGGGGGGGGGGGGAAATGGAAATGGAAATGTGCCGAACATAATTAAAGAACGAAACAAAAACGTCAATGATCGAGGTTTTGAGGAAGAGTAATCATAAAATGTCAGTCTAAAAAAAATGCGTAAGCATTTCCACACCTAGGCGAGCGCGAGCACACACACACACGCACACACACACACACACACACACACGATGCACACACATGAAGGACGCGCCAGCGAACCACCTACATATCTGATAAGATGCATCCTTATAAATAAACCTTCCCGGACATCTAGGTGGTTTGCTGTTTATGTTTATGAAGATGAAACGAAACTACTAGGTAAACCTACGTTGAGGCTGTTCTACATGTTCGATTTGAATACATGACATAGATCTAGCATGAGCACGTTTCCAACATGTGTACGCCGTGTGTGCGTTCGTCGATGTGTGCGGTCTACATGACTTTAAGTAGGCCTACTGACATCGTCATAAAACATGATCAGTGGGTTTATTTAATGTCTTTTCATCGCCAGATGATATTACACACTTATTTTGTATTCAAAAAAAAAAAAAAAAGAAAGAAAACACCTCCACACTTAACTGATCATCCATGTTAGTACTTTGGAACCCATATCTGATATATGCATATTTACATAAGTGAAATAGGCCTACCCTAGTGGTACACAAAATTGTTGATCTTTATTAAAAAAAAAAAAATGCAACCTGTGACTGCGAAATAACCATGGCAATTTCGGCAACATATGAACCATATAAGACAGTATTGACATTGTCAAAGTTAGTCATCTCAATACCTTTCTGCTGATAGAGCGAGGTCAACACTGAGCATTCAAACAAAAGATGATGTACAGAAATGTTTTCTCCGCAGACACAAGTACTTACTTACTTGTGATGTAATGTTTTTTAGAAAAGAAGCCCCCACCCCCCACCCCCACCCCTTCAGAAGCGGGGCCCTGGAGTCCGTACACTCTAAGGGGCTGGGCAACATTTAGGTCATTCCTTTCTGCTGTCAAAAATACAATTGACGCTTCAGAGTACTCACTGGGGATAGGTTTTGGAACACAGGCTGAGGGGGGAGAGTTCTGGTTCAGATGCAGAATCAATCATCCCCCCCCCCCCCCCCCCCCCCACCCCAACCCCCCCCCATCTGACCCCTCAAATTCCAATGCAAAGTTCTTCGATTTGTGAGTTTTGTCGTGTGCAACACCTTGGGAGGTTTGAGGGATGGAAGTAATTTCGGAACGAAAATGGGAGATTTGTCTGGTTTTATTGCCTGGAGGGCTGGGGATTTTAGCACCTTCCCTTTCTCGCCCACCCGGGGGGTGTTTTGGGAGTGGTGGTGAATCTGACACATTACACCGGGGTTCAAAGCAGGAACGCTGGCGCAGCTCCAGTCTCAATTCCGTGTTGTCTGCTGCAGTTTTCTCTTGGGCAGCTCGACCCTCATTCAACGCATCTGAATATCAGTTTTCTCTAGGGCAGCTCGACCCTCATTCAGCGCGTCTGAATATCAGTTTTCTCTTGGGCAGCTCGACTCTCATTCAACGCATCTGAATATCAGTTTCTCTTGGGCAGCTCGACTCTCATTCAACGCATCTGAATATCAGTTTTCTCTTGGGCAGCTCGACTCTCATTCAACGCATCTGAATATCAGTTTTCTCTTGGGCAGCTCGACCCTCATTCAACGCATCTGAATATCAGTTTTCTCTGGGCAGCTTGACTCTCATTCAACGCATCTGAATATATTAGTAGTGGATTAACCCTTAGCGCCTAGGGACTGTGACGGACCGTTTCCCGTCCGGTCACAAATTTTCATGCAACCGTGCTAACCGCAAGGCAGTCCTCTGGAAGCCGGTTGAAAAGTTTACCTGACTGCTACTGAGGGTCAGGGGTTCGTAGATGTCTCTACCCCCTTCTTCTCCACCGTGTGACGGTGTGGAGAGGTCGGCCTGAGTGCCGACAATCTACCCTACCTGCCACTGCGCCCGGGACCGACTACCCGCTGAGCCAGTTGGGCTGGAGACGCCGCTGCTGCCAAGCCAGAGCGCCGCTCCCAAGTTTTTGAACCAGCGACCTGTTGGCGAGGGCCGTCGCTGCGTTCTGTGCTTCTGTGTGTGTGTGAGCCACAGCTCCTGTGTGACACTGTCACCCTGTCGCCGGCAGAGACGCCGTGAGTGCTAGTTTTTTTTTCTTTGAGCCACAGCTCTGACGTTCTGCAAGTTCCTGTGTCAGACTTGACGCTGTAGACGTTGTCGTCTTCATCTTCATCGTCTTGTCGCCTTTGTCCTCTTCATCGTTTCGTCGTCGTCGTCGTCGCCGCCTTCATCGTCGTTGGAACCAGCAGCGACAGTAGATAGTGAATTAAATATAGATATATTTTGTGTCGTGCGCCCTGTTTGGCGTATTTGAAATATTAATATATACATATAGTTTGTGTGTACGCCTTGTGGTTGGCGTGCCGACTTTCGATGTCCTTGCGATTATTATATGTTTGTCTGATGGCTCAGGTAGCATAAAACAGAAAAAAAATGTTGTTTTGTTGCCTGGCTGTCAATGTTCGGGTGAGTGGGTGTGTGTATGTGATTTGAGCCACAGAAGAATAAACCAACCTTAAGTGAGTTCTGGCCTTTTCGTATATTAGTAAGCTTATTACATGAATCAACACTTCACAGTGCAGAATGTCATAATAATAATAATAATAATTAAATAAGGACACTGACACGAAAACCTTCGCTCTAGAACTTAGCAGGAGCAACAAGTTTCTTTTCCTCAGTTTGGCCGACATTGTGTTTTTGATAAGTTTTGATGTTGATATACAAAGACAGGCTACAGAATGGTCAAATATGTATGATGTCAATCGCTCTAGTTATATGGATGAAGACCAAAAAAAAAGGCAAAAAAATCTGCATTGAAAGGTTGGGATTTTTAAGAGCAACATTCGACAGTGAGTCAAATCAAACAGTGAAGGCAACGCATTGACAGGCAAGTGCTATCAATTATTTCGTATCATCGCGGGTTTTTACGGAAAATATCTACAGCCTGCAATGTAGCCTACAAAATACAAATTTACAAATTGAACTTTTAATGTACATTTTGATATTTTTCACTTTTTTTTTTTTAATGAAACATGCATTTTATAGAACGCCAAATAAATATTTGAAGCCTTTCAGCGGAATTTGAGCTTTGTGCTAGACGATTGGAGAAAATGTGAATCTTGGAAAAAAAAAACTTAGACGTTCAAATCTAATTTTGTTGCGAACACTAAAAAATACTTTTAAAAAATTCAGTCATACATAGATTACATTTTTATAGTCATTGCATTCATTTCAAAAAATAAAATAATTAAGATGCTACGTTGAAGGTAAGAATGAAAGGTAACGCTAGAATAATTTTTTTTTTGAAGTATGTTGTCTGCTACGTTGGACTGGGAGATACGATATGTATATATATTGTGCATACACGTTGTAGCCCCTAGCCAAGTAAGCAGCACAGTTTAAACTCATTCACTCGTCCACAGTCTTGTCCACAGTCCAGGACGGGGAAAATCGTGATGGTAAGTGAACTAAGTTGATGTATTAATCAGGCTTAACACTCCTAAGTTAGCCTATATCTGCACTCATACACGTATATGCGCTCTCATGCACCCACCAAACATTCACCTCTCGCTGGGAATGGGATGTTACGCATTCGTTTATACAGTTTCTATGCTACTCATAATTACACATGAAAAATCCAGTTACACAAACTGGAATAATCAAAACATAAGAGGATTAATACTTCGTAATCCCGGGTTTTAAACTCAAAAAGGCTTCTTACCTGGCCAGATTTCCACCCACACATACACACACTTGCACACCACACCAACCACAGTTGTCGAACATGTCACGTCAAGTTTTCTTCCCCACTGGGTGATGGTGACGCCTTTGCTTGCCTGGCACCAGGCTCCAGGACTGGGTCTCCATGGCCGTCTGTGGGAACTCGACGTACAAATCTTCTTTGTCTGTTTCACCCACCTCTGAGTTTCTAACTCAATCTTTCTTTCTCAGTTGTCTTTTACACCTATAAGACCTTGCTGTCACTTCTGTCGCCAAAACTACGTTTCTTTCAATCCTACTCTCTCTCTCTCTCTCTCTCTCTCTCTCTCTCTCTCTCTCTCTCTCTCTCTCTCTCCCTATTGCGGCGTTCTTCTCTCTCTCTCTTCTTCTGTTCTCCCTGCAGTTTTATATACAAATGGACACAAAAAGGCTATTCCTTTGGGCCATGCCATTGTCCCATGCTGCTTCTCTACCGTCTTGTTCACACGTACACTGAATTATCCTCTAGCTACAGTCTTCCACACTTTAGCATTTACACACATCCCTACCAAACTGCTTAGCAAACAACTACTTCGCACCAAATGGACATCGAAAATTCCCGCCGACTGCGGGAGCCACTTTCACACAGTAATTGTCCTACAGAAGCTACGACAATGACGTCCACATGCATTCAACCAGCCTGACAAAGCATCAGCACAGTAGCCCCACAGCAATACCAACTGAACAAGCCCAAGACTCCTGTTCTTCAAGGTCTGGTTACACAGCGACTTCAGCTGACTGCGTCTCAGCGCTCAGTTGATACACTAATGTCCTAGTGGATACATTTTCCTCCCTTTCGCTATCGGGAAGGTTCGACAAATGAATTGATTTGGCGGTTCGCTAACATTTGTTTTTAAGATTTGTTTAGATTTCCTCCTGCAGTCGTCTCACTTTGCAAATATAGATCTCCTTAACACAGTTTGACCATAGTGCGTGGGTGAGGGTGCTGCTGCTAATTGGCCAATTACCTATTTCTCCACTAAGAGCGGCACTCTTGTCTCTAAAGCGCATACGTCCCTTTCATAAGAGGTTTCGCTCCCTTGATAGGTTTTTTTCCCTGCTTATGCATATTCTTACTAAGTTTCCATAGAGTGCATCCTACTGTTCCGCCCTAGTAGTTTGCATACCATTATCAGTTAAGGAGTATTAAACTAGGTCCGACTGACAAGATGCCCTTCATGGCTGTTCATTTTGATTATAGATGAAAACAACGACGAACATCGTCAACGTCAACATCACCAACATCGGGACAGTGTGTCCAGGTATTGATTATTTCCTTCGTCAGAACCAAACAGCGTACACGATGCTGCAAGTTAATGCCACAGACTGTCAGGACTTGCCCCGACCCACAGCTCACCAGGGAGTGGTGTACGGTGTGTGTGGCGGTTCCTCTTCTTTCTGTAATATGCACGTGCAAGCTACAGAAAATACGGCTGTAAAAGTTCATCTCCGACGCTTGGCATATTGGTGTCAGGATAGCTACTGGACAACAGAAGTCATGTACAGAGACCCTTTTTATCTGGGTGACGTTGTTTCATGCTGCTGCCATACCATAGCAGAGCTATTTTACCTGTCCAAAAAACACGTTCATATAGCTCATAGCAATAATCCTATCGTTGACATTGATTTGTATATTGAGAAAGGTATCAGCTTCGTTGTGAAACACACATCCAATTATTCTGGTTACTTCATAATCCCAAATATCTATTTCGTGCTGCTTAGTCGCGAGCTAAAATGGTCTCCTGGCTATGTCATCATGGTCAGTGTTCAGCAGTCACACTCTCCCGGGGTTTGTTTTAGACTGGACAACTATTTGAAAGTCAAGTATCAAGAAAGACGGGCAGTGCAGCAAACGGTCGAGGATTTGTGTGTCAACAATTTGACACCAGCGAGGGTCTTCCCCACGTTCAGCCTCCACTTTCAGCTCAACAATATCAACGAGCGTAACCTGAATTTAAGACTGTATTTCTCTGCTCTGTCTGAGGGCATCCAACCTCACAATCTGTCCAGCGGTTTGTTCAATTGTTCCGTGGCTCATTATTCTCACTTTCAGGACCATCTGGACTGTAACCTGAAGACGGAGTGTGCTGATGGAAGAGATGAAACAGAGCACTGTCCCTTCAGCAGTCCTTCCTGCCAGGGTCTGGTGGCTTCACACAACAAATGTTTGAAACTGACCCAGTCAGCGGCGTTACCTCATTTTCGTTTCTATGAATACAAATGTGGAAAGCTGGGTGGGAAGCTGGCTTCAATAAAAACACGAAAGGAACAAAATGACACCTTGCCTATTTTCAGAAACTATGTATGTTTTATTCTTTATTTCGGTTATGCTTCAGGCAAGCACACATCACCGTTCATGTACAGTAAATTTCCTGAATGGTCTGATAAAACGTTGATCTACAACATGAATCACTTCCGTTCACACAGTCAATATTATCCCTCAAGAAGCAGCAAAGTTGGGAAACTTAAATCAATGGAACTGTTCGTAGTTCAAAAAAATTCAGAATATATGATGGAAAGAGCCCCACTCTGCGAATTTGTGCTTAAGGCACCTGCAGTCATTCCACTCAAAACGTGTTTTGCTCGTGTAAATGTTCCTAAATTCATCCTCACAAATACCTGGCAGTGTGTGCTTGTACGTCCAGATAAACACGTGACGCATGCATTTCTCTTTTCTAGCCTTAACGGATATTGTGAAAAAACGTTGCTTTCACACTTTCATGAGGTCAAGAACTTCAGCTCAAGGCCAAACTTACAAAGGACTGCTCATGATTCAAGAAATGTATACACACACACTATGTTTAAATGCAATGATGTCACCACAACGATACATCATAATTTTGTTTGCGATTTCAGGCAGGACTGTCCAGATAACAGTGATGAGTTATTTTGTGAACATTCTTCATGTAATGGTATATTTGTGTTCCAACTCTCAGTGTGTATTGCGAAGTCAGCGTTGCAATGACCATTCAGGCTGCTTTGACGATTCTGATGAAGTCGATTGTCCAGAAGAAGAAACTGTATATTTTCCAGCTAAAAGAGATGTCTCAATGCGAACATTTTACATCAACTTAGATGGTACTGGATACTTTACTCAGCAGGTGATGAAAGGTGATGAATCTTGTCCGGATACTCATTACCAGTGCACAGCAGAGTGGCTGTACTGTCTCCCTGTCTACACCCGATGCAATGGATTTTCTGACTGCGTCTACGGCGAAGACGAACAAACCTGTGAGAGTGTGACTTGCCCTGATTATATCGGTGTAGAGATTCCACAGTGTGTGTGCATGAAGATCACCTGTGTGACGGATTGGCACAGTGCCCTTCGCAGATGATGAGCTGGTGTGTGACGTAATCTGTCCTGAGAGTTGTCTGTGTCAAGGTCATTCTTTTCTGTGTGGCAAATCGTTTCTTGCTAATCTCTACCCTCAGCTTCGCTACGTAGACGCATTAGGCTCAGGAATGTCAATATACGATTTCACCAGATCTGCATATCTAATTCACCTCAGTCTATCTTATTGTTCCCTGGATAACATTTCTGGTGACAAACTCGACAACTTGCAGTTCCTTGATCTTTCTTACAATAGTCTAATAAAATTGATACCACTGTTTTCATTGATCTGCCGAACTTAAAAACTGTATTCTTATCAAACAATCCTTTACAGAAGATGGCAAAGAAATCTCGAAAGATTGTTCAACGTACTCTGACGCGATTGGACATGTCGAACACAGGTATCAACTTACTTCGCAACGAAGTATCTTTATATCTACCGCATCTAAAATATTTGAATTTGTCTCGCGCTTTCGTGGAAACCATCGGAATCAAGGGATTTAAGAACATGCCTCAGTTGACTGAAGTGGACTTAAGAGGGATCCCGGTAACGAAATTTCCATCAGATTTGTTTTCAAAGTCCTATCACTTGACACAGATCTTTTCTTCAGACTATAGGTTTTGTTGTGAGACTCTATTTCCTGAGCAGTCACGTGAAAGAGACTGTTCAGCTCAAGCTGTATTTCGTTCATGTGACGTGTTGATACCGTCTGAACTGTATCTGATTTTCTTTTGGTGTGTGTGTTCGTCTGCCATCGTTCTGAATATAATGACTTACTTTTTAGCTGTGTTTAATGCCAGTATCAGAGAGATGTTTGGAAGAACATTCTTGAGGATTGTTAGCCTTTTGCATTTTGCCGACATCTGTATGGGAATTCATACCGCAATTACGTTAATAGCAAACGCAATATTTTATGGAGAATATATTCAGTTTGAAGAAATGTGGACCCAAAGTATTATTTGCAGATTGAACGGTTTTCTGTTCTTTTTATGTGGTGAATTATCAGTTTTCGTCATATTATTCACGACGCTGGATCAAACCATTCTTGTTTGTGCCCCTAGTGATTCTTGGAGATGCAGTAACCGTGCATCTGCTTCAGTTTGTGCATTTATTTGGTTTGTTGCAATATGTTTATCATTGATACCTTTCCTTCCTGGACTAGCTCACTGGGGCCTCTCAGGACAGTCAGGTCTGTGCCGCCTGGCTTTATTTCAGCACTACAACGCTGATCAAAGATTCAGGTGGGTTCAAAGGGATTGTGGCTATCAATTTTATTCTATGTTTACTGACTGCAGTTTGTCAGGTTGATATATACGTACGCATGCCAAAGTATAGAATTTTATTAAAACCTATCCACAGGTCACTTTTTTTTCGTCGATCCACCTCATCAGGATTCTGGCTATCGTGTGTGTGCTTCTTGCTGGTGTTCATTTGGTCTGGTCACGACGTTAGCAAGTAGGTTTATTTTACTGATAAAGATCCATGACACCATGGTTGTGTTCATCTTACCACTCAGCTCAGCTCTGAATCCACTGTTTTACCTCTGGGTTGTGGCATCTCAAAGAGCAGCAGGTGCACACGAAGAAAGACTTCTGAAAATGTTGAAATCACGACTTGACTTAACTGCAGAAAAAAAAAAAAATCTAAACTGACTTAAATTAATGATTGATACAGACAGCTACTCATTTTAATGGTATGCATAATTGTAATTTTGGTGTAAAAATGCAACACCACATGAAACCCAATTACCGAGTAGCGAGTATAGGAAAATACTCTGTCATACAATCAGACAGTAACACTGATGGAGGAAAATACTAAGTCTTTGTCATGCAATCAGACAATAACATTGGTAAGGAAAATACTTTGTCATACAATGAGACAGTAACACTGGAGATGGAAAATACTTTGTCATACAATCAGACAGTAACATTGGAGATGATTACTAAGTTTTTTTTTTTTTTTTTTCCCTGTCCCAACTTCTGTGCCACTTCAGTGGCAATGCACCCACGACACCCCATCCACAGCCACAGCCCGGTCAGTCCCGCCACAGCCCTAGCACCGGCAGTCCACAGGGAGCAGTCAAGTCATCAAGAGGCAACCCACCAGAGGATACACTGCACTTGCTGCCGAGTCACTTTGGTGGTGTTCAGTGGCGCCTGTTCTGATCCAACATACTCAGGACACCACCTACTAAGCCCCCTACTGACGACAATAATTGCTTAGTCGCGGAGCCGGCGTGAGCGAGCCTCAGGAGGGCGCCACCACATCCGTCCAACGACCCCCCCCCCCCCCCCCCCCCCCCCCCCCCCCCCATGGACTCGCCAATACCGGTGACCCCGAGGATCCAAACCAAAGCGATACAGTTGATAGGACATCGTTACTAAGGTCACCATGAGAGCAGGGCATGAAGGACCACACAGAATTGAGACTTTTTTTCTATACTGATCGATGAGAATGAGGATGATGATGATGATGATGCTACGAATTTCCATTTCGGTCTGCGACTGCATGACAGGGCTGTACTCTACGCTTCCTTTTCATAATATATCCCGGCGTCAACGAGCCCGAGAGATACAGACACCTGCAGTGTTGGTCAGGAGATTGTTGCAACACTCTCAGAGACGTATCCATTAAGTGGATGAAACTCGACTGTGTGGTCCCAGTTTTTTCCAAACTGAGCCCATAGCAAACTCAACTCTGGGTAAGAGCCGGTCAGGGCAGAAAAATCCCACATGACTCTGGTGGGAATCAAACCCGTGACCTCCCAACCAGGAGTCCGCGACGCTAACCACTTCACCGCTGGTGAGATAAAAATACTTTGTCATGCAATCAGACAGCAACACTGTTGGTGGAAAATACTTTGTCATACAATCAGACAGTAACAGCGGTGGAGGAAAATACTTTGTCATACCATCAGACAATAACACTGGTAGAGGAAAATGCGTTGTCATACAATCAGACAATAACAGCGGTGGAGGAAATATATTCTCATACAATCAGGCAATAACAAAGTTGGAGGAAAATACTTTGTCACACAATCATACAGTAACACTAGTGGAGGAAAATACTTTGTCATACAATCAGACAGTAACACTGGTGGAGGAAAATACGTTGTCATACAATGTCAGTAACAGTGGTGGAGGAGAATACGTTGTCATACAATCAGTCAGGAACAGTGGTGGAGGAAAATACTTAATCATACAATCATACAGTAACACTGGTGGAGGACAATATTTGTCATACAATCAGACAGTAATACTGGTAATGGAAAATACTTTGTCATACAATCAGACAATAACAGTGGCAGAGGAAAATACTTTGTCATACAATCATACAGTAACACTGGTGGAGGAAAAACACTTTGTCAAACAATCAGACAGTAACATGGTGACATCTGTGCGTTCTGTCCAAGCTCGACACTAGCTTCCATTCAGCCATGGTTGTGTATCCATTTTATTGGCCCCCCACCCCACCCCCCATGCAGTTTAATGATTTCATTAACTGTATATATCTTTTTTTTTTTTTTTCAATCTGGAGTGAAAATAATGGGGAATGACTGGCTTCCTCAGCATGGCCTTGAGTTATCTGCCTTTACGATGTCAGTAGTTTAAACTATCATGTCATGAATGGCGTGTGTGTGTGTGTGTGTGTGTGTGTGTGTGTGTGTGTGTGTGTGTGTGTGTGTGTGTGTGTGTGCGTGTGTGTGTGTGCGCGTATGTGTGTGACAATAAAGATGGAAGCCAAACAGAAAGGTACTGTAACTGAGAGCATACCAACACACACAATATGCATCCACAATGATGGAGTCATTATCACACTGCCTGATATGCCCTCCCATTACCTCACATTTATTCACAAGTTCTGGTCACTCACTGCACACCACAAGACACACAGAGCAAACAACTTTGACTGCACACTGGTTTGTCACGTTTATAGAGGTTCACATGTAGTTTCCACATTCAGAGATAACTTGAAATATACATTATTTATCAATGTACAAGGACCACCTTTGTCTGTGTGTACTTTGTGTGATACTATGCGACAGTTTTTTTTGTTGCGCAGTTTGATTGCAACATCGCAACATTCACCTGTAATGCAGTGTTTTATACAAAACATTTAGCAAAAATGTAGAAATATTCCATTCACAACCACCACACATTATAAACCAAGTTCCAGTGCATATTTTGATAGCAGTACATGATACTAGCTCTCACATTCTCGTTTTTTTTCATAATCAGATGAAAAGAGTAGAAAGTTCTTTTTCCTTAACTCTATTCATTCAAGTAAATTCCAGTTAAAAACCAAAAAGAGACACATGTATACATAACCCATGTATCAAAAAGAGAGAAACACAAGATCTTTTTGGGAACAAGCAGTCTGTTGCATGGCAGCAGTCATGTGTTGCATGTCTCAAAACTTCGCTTCTTTCCTCTTATAAAACTGGTCTGCTCCAAATACATTGCCAGTGATCATATAAGATGTTCCATGCAGACATTTCCTTCTTCTGCTGGAACTTATTTTTCACCTACATTATCTTTAATGCGTCAGACATCTATTACTTGGGTAGATTAAATTTCACATAATCTGTCTTCCTTCTGTCCTTTCTTTTTCTTTCTTTCGGTGGTGAGGTGTCTCCCTTTAAATTTTCAATCACAGTCAGTATTCACATCATCTTCAGAGGCAACTCGAAAGTGTGCATTATTTCTTTCTGCTAATGTCTATCCTACTTATGTGTCTGCCTCTCTCATTACTGGTATCTGATGTGTGACTTATATTTCATATCATTCTAATATCCTTTTTTTTTGTGGGGTCAAATGTTGCTGTGCTTGCATTCATAGGTACCTTATCTCCAATGCTCTGAGCACCATGAATATTAACTCTGCCCCGAACAACTTCTGCTGAAACATGCATCTCGCATGTGAAGACTGGGATTTGGACCATTTCAAAGTGCGCAGAGTGTTACACCCTGTTTCCACAGACAGGATTCTAGAGGCTGCCACAATTTCATTTGGCACTTTGTTGACACACAGGCAACTTCACACTAAATAAATCTGTAACATGTGGACACTAGAACTTGAAGATTCACATGTTCAAAGACATGATTTATTCACAAAATTCATAGTACAAACAGTACGTGGCCTAACCACTCAGAAGGCCATCTGAAAGTCAATTTTGTGTAACATTAATAAGGACAATAATGTTATTCATTCACAAATCTGGCCTTAGCTTCTTGGTACACACATGCACTCAACACACATGTATTCAAATTACATATTATGTCTTTTGTGACGTATTTACTAATGATTATCAAATGTACAGCATTACATATACATGAACACACACAACCAGTGAAGTTACATACAACATCATGGCATACCATCAGATACACAGCAAAAGATACAAGCACACACAATCATATAAAATAACATGCAGGCATATAAACAGCAATATATGGCGGTTTTGTTTCAAAGACACTCACTCCTAAAGACAAAAAAAAAAAAAAAGTTAAATCACTTGTGCAGTTACATATGATTCAGAGAGAAAAAAAAAGACTTGTTCTACAATGACAATGAAGAGGGAGAGGCAGGAATGCGACTCGAGGGGAAAGATGGAAAGAGAGAAGAAGGTGAGAGTGGCGGTGGGCCTGGGAAGAGGTCCCACATAAGCAACAAAGGTTGGGAAAAAAGGGGAGGGAAGAGTGAAGGATGACCATGGAGAAAAGAAGGATGGACAGGAGGGGAGTGGACATGGAAAAAGAAACAGCATGTCTGATGGGTATCGGTGCAATTAAACCTCTGCTGCACCTCCCTGGGTGTGAAATCACCCACTCCCCCACTTTTTACCCTGTGACTCTAAAACATTGAACTCTATATCCCTGACACTTCATGACTTTGTTAATAAATCTATGTTTTACATACCCACTGAACCTTGTCTGTGTCTGAGTTTGTAAACAAACCAGTTAATAAACAGAAGTCTCAGTACATCGTGGGTGTGAGCACACCCATACTCACAAAGAATAAACCCTGCATGCCGTACGACGTGGGTGTGGAGACGCCCCTACATGTTTTAGACAGACAGCCCTGCTCGGTATGTGCGCTCAGAAGTAGAACAAATCTTAAATAAATGTCAGCGAACCGCCCAGAGAAACGTGGACAAACGAGTCACAAGACAAACCACAACACGTTTCGACCTCTTAGGTCTTCTTCAGGTGCAACAAAAATTAAACAAATAACGAAAATGCACTTAGCTTTGATCGCTTCTGTGTTCAGCGCAAGGAAGAAGGCGTTGAATCAAAGTAGAAGCTATGCGTGACGTACATCATGGGCGAGACTACACCCACACTCACAAATACAAACCATGCGTGCCATATGTCCTGGGCATGGCATCACCCATGATACTTTTCCCAAAACAGCAAGAGAATGATACAACCATGGATCCTAGCGGGACCCATCCTCCATGCATTTTGCATGTGCTACGCATGGTGTCAGTTTCATCGGAAAGAAGCCAAACAGGAAGTATTTTCCCACACTTGGTAGCCCACAGACAACTGAAGACACAAAAAAACGGACTTCCAAAAGAAGACGCACATGGTCATACATGTAAACACACCAACATATATGCATCAACTGTATCACTCACATACACAGAAGTGATGGCCAACTTACACACACACACACACACACACACACACACACACACACACACACGCATATGGATACACTTGTGCACACAAAACATGACGGGACCCTTCTCTCTCTCTCTGTCTCCCTCTCTCTCAAGCATCCTAACACTGTTGGCAGTCACACTTGGATTTCCAGTTCCTCCAGATTTCTCTTCTGCCTTTTCTCTCTCTCTCTCTTCTCTCTCTCTCTCTCCCTCCCCCCTCCCCACATCTGTCTCATTCACCGTCACATACATAAGCACATGATGTCACGAATGTTCGGGTGCATTCACAATGTAAATAATGCTAGACACACAAACATGCAAACATCAATGCATACATCCATCTGATACTCCAATGGATCAAAAGAATGACACGATCAACACCGACACTTAATTAAACATCACACGGCTTTGTGAAAATCGCAGTGGTGTGGCAAACGCTTGAAAGCGTGTGATTTCATGCACATGCATGCTGAGAGACAAGCCATATTTTCTTCACCAACAGTTGGGTGTGAAGTCACCTTTCAATATAGATCTACACACACACAGTGACATGCAGTCCAGACCTGTTCACCCTAATGCTGCTGTTGGTGTTTTTCTCAATTAAAATGAACTTATTTTCTAAACACTGTGTGCATACATCTTCCAGTTTTGGTGAATTTTTGGAAAAGCCGGGGATCCCTGCTAGTGTTCCAACGTCATCCAGAAGCGCATTCACTCTCATGATGTTGCACGAGTTGTCATTTTGGTTGTAGCGCTCAAGCACAATGGTTATACACCGCAAGTGCAACTTTAGCTCAAGAACTTCATCTCAAGATCTTTTTCCAACTTATCTTTTCCTATTCGTCATTTTCACCAAACATGTGTACAAAATACTGCGAAATCGTATGAGTAAATGGACCTCGCACACACACACACACACACACACACCTCTTGTAAACTAATTTCCCCAAAAGACACCAGAATTTCATTAAATCTTTCTTTCGTAAAATCTTTGACTGGACAAAAAATGTCGATCTCTTTCAGAATCTTCCATCAGGTGGGTCTTTTCTGAACAAGATTTTCATGCAGTCTGCTGAAAAGTGTTTCATGCAAGTCTTAAAACTCTATAATAAAGTGTTTCACTGTGTATGGTACATCACATGATCTGCACCACAGAGCTTCTTCCCCTTCTAAAAGATAAGAATAGAATTTAAACAAGTGGCCTACATGAAAAACAGCACAATATCATTTTTCATTACTGCAGCCCCTGGCATACTACGATACGATACTGTAAAAACCATTTCAACAAAAGAACTATCAAAAGCTACCAACCCACCCATCTCATACATGCAAAGTTGGAGTTGACTTTGTATGCTAGCATAGGTGGAAAACTGTGCAGAGTGCAAAGTCACTAACAAACACACACACACACACACACACACACACACACACACACACACACACACACACAAAACCAGAGTAGACTCAAACCCTACTTTACAGAATTGGCAATTTCATTACATTTGATGTTGCAGAGACCAGAGAAAAGGATGCTCCCTGCAGAACACCCAACTCGTGCTTGTGGACATCAGACAACGTGGTGCCAACACAGACCTGAAGCTGCTGCTCAGCCGGCATCATTAAAAGATTCTGTTCCATTTTGAACTAAATCCTGTATGCTGATCTGAATTGCATGAATTGAAAAAAAAAAAAAAGACACCAAAAAACACAACAAGGAAAAGGAGAGATAAAGAGAAGGAAAAGGAGAGATGAAGAGGACAATAATCTGTCAAAATCAATAAACTGAATAAATAACAATGTGTAGTGTACTGTAGATTGTAACGGCCAACATACTGTCAATGTTATATTTGAGCACAGTGTATAAGCCATGGGCTTGTTGTTGCTCAATTGTCCTGATGACTGAGAATATATTCTGTTTATTTGTCCATTGAATGAAAGTTATCTAAACCAATAAATAAGAAAATAAATAAAACCAATCAATGAATAAGTAAAAGTTGATTTTTAAAAGAAAACTGGGGGGGGGGGGGGGGGGGGGGGGGGGGGGGTTGCATGTATATTCTAGTGAATGAAGGCTGCATGGCGGAATGAGCTACCTGCACGGGAAATAATAACAAGTGCAAAAAACAATGAAGCAGGAACGAAAGATGCAGGATTCCCACAGAGCATGAGCACAGCCCACACAATACCCTCCTCACCCTGTCTGCTGTGCACAAAGGGCAGTGAGGCAAGGTCGACCAGACACAGCACTCCCCTATGACATGGAGAAAGGGCTGACAACAACATCTTCACACCAGGCTGGGAAAAAAAAGAGAGAGGCTGCATCGTGTGAAAGCCAACCAACAGGTCAGACCTAGACAAAATCTTGAGAAATAAAAGACTCTGCAGGCTGCAGTGCAACTGGGACAATACAGAAGAAGAGAGAGAGACACACACACAGCTGGACAGGAGAAGGGGGGGGGGGAGATGTTTATTACATGATCTAGAATGAATGTGGGAGAGATAGGGAAAACTACCGCTACCTGCTGGTACAAATCATGTACATCAACTGTAACAACATGACCAAAGATTCCTGTCACCTGCACTGTAGAAAGCAAGCAAACTGATCTCTAAAAAAGAAAACAACAACAACAACAACAACAACAAAACAGTGTAGCACCAACAGGAGGTAATTATATTATCAATATATCCCATCATTCCCTACCGTTAAATACTGCAAGAATTGTCTCCCCTTGCCAGAGATTTCATAGAAGGTTAGTACCCAGCATTCTGGGGACAGGCGAGTTCAATCATCTGACACTAAGAAGTTAAGCAGGGCAGCGTCAACATGAGCGAGGTTTCTTATCTGTGGCGTCAGATGGTGCTGGTGGTATCACAGACCAACAAACTGCACCAATATTTTCCCAGTCCTTACACTCAGCCAGCTCTAGTTTTTCGTTTGCTCCTTAATTTGTTTGCTTGTTTCTTCTTCTTTGTAGAACTTGTGGCTATATCATAACCCCCCCCCCCCCCCCCCCCCCCCCCCCCAAGACTTAACACTGATCACCAATATGGGTCAACTTGTGTCTTTTTTAAAGGACCAGTCCGAGAGAAAGCAGACCCACACACATCACAGACGTATGGTTTGTTGTCTCTGTGGACTGACCCATTATGTTTCTTCCAGCGACTTGCTGAATAAAAACCAGCATTGCAGTGCAGACACTTGTAAGGTCTCTCCCCTGTGTGCTTTCTCTTGTGCACCTCCAGATGAGCAGACGTGCTGCTGAAAACGTTGCCACATACCTCACACAAAAACAGTTTATGAATCAGTCGGTGTCTCTTCAAATGGGAGGACAAAGAAAAAGCTTCATTGCACATGCCACACACAAATGATTTATTGTGAGTACCATGAATCGGCTTGTGTCTCTTCAAGTCATCAGCTTCATCAAAAGCCCTATTACAAACATTGCATATGAATGGTTTGTGACCAATATGAACTGATTTGTGTGTCTTCACATCACAACCCAAAAAACAAGCTCCAGTGCAGATGACACACTCAAATGCTTTGTGACCATTATGTTTCAGCTTATGCTTTCTCAAGCTACTAGCTTCTGCATACCTTTTATTGCACACATCACACACACAAATGGCTTACGGTTGGCATGAATCAGTTTATGTCTCTTCAATGCAGAAGGCCAAATGAAAGTCTTGTTGCATATGTCACATGCTACTGGTACGTGGCCTTTATGAATCAATTTGTGTGTTTTCAAGGTTCTAGCCATAGCAAAAACCTTGTCACACACATCACATGCTAATGGTTCACGATCAGAATGAATCAGTTTGTGTCTCTCCAGGTCACAAGACCAATTAAAAGTTTTACCACAGATCTCACACTCAAATGGTTTGTGAGCACTATGAACCAATTTGTGCTTTTCCAAACTGCTAGCTGCAGCGAAAGTTTTATTGCACACATCACATTTAAATGGTTTATGATTTGTATGAGTCAGTTTATGTCTCTTCAAGTCAGCAGGCCCAAAAACATACCTTACTACTGCACATGTCACACTCTAATGGTTTGAGACCATTATGCCTTATTTTGTGGGTTTTCAAGCTACTAGCTACAGTATAGCCCTTACCACACACATCGCACACAAATGGTTTATGCTTTGTGTGAACCAGTTTATGTACTTTTAAATGACTTGGCCACTTAAATGTCTTACTACAGATGTTACATTCAAATGGTTTGCAGTTATGAGTCAATTTGTGTGCTTTTAATTGACATTCTTTAGTAAAATGCATGCAGCATAATTCACATATGTGTTGTCCACTCTTTCTTTCAGCATCTCTCTTATCAATGTTGCTGTTACCCTCTTTATCTTTGTTAACTCTTCAACTCTTCTTTCACCCAGGTTACTGACATTCTCACCTCCCTTGTCAATGTCACTACGGTCCTCCTGGCTTTTCACTTTCTCCACAATACTTTCATTATCAACCTTCTCATTTCTTCGGTCTGTATCACTATGCGTCTCCTGAGATTTTGCTTTCTCATCAATCCTGTCATCAAGGTTACTGACCTTCTCAGCTCTCTTGTCAATGTCATTGAGAATGTCCTGATTGTTTGCTTTCTCCATAATCCTGTCACCGAGGATGATGCCCTTTTTCAGCTCTCTTGTCACTATCATTGGCAACCTCTAGATTTTCTTTCCCCACAATCCTGTCCACCAAGATAACTTCTTTCTCTACTCTCTTGTCAATGCCATTGGCAACCTCTAGATTTTTCCCCCCATAATCCTGTCACCAAAGTTAGCAACTTTCTCTCCTCTCTTGTCAATGTCATTGTGGAGATGTAGGTTTTGTGTTTTATCAACATCCTGTCGCCAAGATTACTGATCATCTCACTGCTCTTGTCATTGTCATTGTGGAGATATAGTTTTGTGTTTTATCCACAATCCTGTCGCCAAGATTACCGATCATCTCACTGCTCTTGTCATTGTCATTGTGGAGATATAGGTTTTGTGTTTTATCCACAATCCTGTCGCCAAGATTACCGATCATCTCACTGCTCTGTCACTGTCATTGTGGAGATATAGGTTTTTTGTGTTTTATCCACAATCCTGTCGCCAAGATTACCGATCATCTCACTGCTCTTGTCATTGTCATTGTGGAGATATAGGTTTTGTGTTTTATCCACAATCCTGTCGCCAAGATTACCGATCATCTCACTGCTCTTGTCACTGTCATTGTGGAGATGTAGGTTTTGTGTTTTATCCACAATCCTGTCGCCAAGATTACCGATCATCTCACTGCTCTTGTCACTGTCATTGTGGAGATGTAGGTTTTGTGTTTTATCCACAATCCTGTCGCCAAGATTACCGATCATCTCACTGCTCTTGTCACTGTCATTGTGGAGATGTAGGTTTTGTGTTTTATCCACAATCCTGTCGCCAAGATTACCGATCATCTCACTGCTCTTGTCACTGTCATTGTGGGTCTGCTGAGTGCTTGGATGTCTCCACTGTTCTGCTGTCACCATGTTTACAGACCTCACCTCTTTCATTAATGTCACTGTTGGTGACCTTGTCTTTCGTTCTCTCCACAATTTTCTCATCGCCAAGATCACTCGCCTCTTCGCTGCTCACGTTGCTCAAGTTACCAGTATCACTATTGTCAGGTGTGAAAGACGCAGGTGACACAGCAGGCAGGTTCTCACCCCGAACAGATGTCAACTGCAAGTCCACACTGCTGAGGAGTGCGATGTCATCGGGACAATCCTGATCAGCATGCCTTCTATTCAGAGGCAGTGGTGACCCACAAGTGTTGTCAGACATGGGCCGTACTGTGCTGTCAACAGCTGAAGACCGATTTCGCTGAGTTTCACGTCTGTATCCTCATGTGTCTTTTCAAATAACCATTCAAAGAAAAGGCCACCCCACAGACATCACAGACGTAGGGTCTGTCATCTTCATGGACTGACCTGATGTGTCTCTGTAAGCTACCCGATACAGTGAAATCGGCATCACAGTGTGGACACTTGTAAGGTCTCTCCCCTGTGTGATTTCTCTTGTGCACTGTCAAAAAACTAGATGTACTGAAAGCCTTACCACAGACATCACAGACAAACAGCTTGTGAATCAGTGAGTGCCTTTTCAGGTCACTGGCCTTGGAAAAAACCTCACTGCACCTACAACATGCAAAAGTTTTGCGACTGGTCATATGAACCATCTTGTGTCTCTTGAAGTTGCCAGCACTGGTAAAAGCTTTATCACATATGTCGCATACAAATGGTTTCTGACCAGTATGAATCATTTGTGAATTTTTAGGCAACTGATTCGCTTAAAAGCCTTACTGCATAAGTCACACACACATATGGTTTATGTCTGGTATGAGTCAGTTTGTGTCTCCTCAAGTCACTTGCTATGATGAAAGCCCTGCTACACTTGTCACATCCAAATGGTTTGGGGCTTATGTGATTTAATTTGTGTGTCTTCAAGTTATCGGCCCTATAAAAAGCCTTACTGCACACATCACATACAAACGGTTTATGATCAGAATGGATCAGTTTGTGTTGTTTCAAGATGGCAGCCGTAGTGAAAGCTTTAGAACACATATCACATATATATTTCCTGCTCTTTTTCTTCTCTCTCCACTTATTGCCGTTTTTGTCCACTCCATCTTTCGTTCTCTCTGGAGTTTTCTCGTCACCAAAGTTAGCTAGCATTCCTTCGTTTCTAGCATCCTCAGCATGCTGGTCAGATGTGGTGGAAACAGGTAATCCATTATGCCGTTTCTCACCATTAACAGATGCATTTTCATTGGTATGTATTAAAATGTGTTTCTTCAATGTAGCAGCACGAGTAAAAGCCTTACTGCACAAATCACACCCAAATGGTTTTGGATTGGTGTGAATCAGTTTGTGTATTTTCAAGTCACTAGCTCTTGTATATGCTTTATCGCATATGTCACACCTGTAAGGTTTAACATTGGTATGGGTCAACTTGTGTGTCTTCAGGTGTGCTGCCTGGGTAAAAGCCTTGTTGCATGTATCACACACAAATGGCTTGATACCGCTATGAGTCAGCTTGTGTCTTTTCAATCGATCAGATGCTGGAAAAGCTTTACCGCACACATCACACACAAATGGCTTACTATCTGTATGAGTCACTTTATGACTTTTCAGCTCCTGAGCCCCTGTAAAAGTCTCACTGCATACATCACATACATGCTGCTTGCTTTTTTTCTTCTTATTTCTCTTGTCAGTGCCATTGCTGTTCACCATGTCTTTCGTCCCCCCCTCAGCTTTCAAGTCAGCCAGAGTAGCCATCTCTTCTCTGGTCGCGCGGTGCTACAGTCACCTGCACCACAACCGTCAGGAATGGGGTGAAAAGGTAACGCAACATGCAGTCTCTCTCTCCGTGAATGGACGCCATGTGGAGTTCCAGCCTGCTGACCAGCACAAAGGCGGCACAACACTGATGACACAGGTGATTTCTGTTCAGAGACGTCAGTGGCCCAGAAGAACTGTCAGATGCACACCGCACTACGCAACACTTGGCTGAGGGACAATCATGTTTCTCTTCAGGCCCTGACCATGGTTGTTCCTGTTTCAAACATATGAAAAATAACATATCACTTTATATTTTTGTTCCATAACAACAACAAATGATGACAACAACACAGTCATCAACCCTTTTGCACACCCAAGTATAACACTTCCACTGGTTATTTAACAACATACTGTTAAGTATGCTGTCTAATGGAAGGAAAGTTTGAAAAAAAGAGAGTTACGTATGTGTAGTATGCATAACTTTTCAATGGTTAGTATTTGAACATGGCATGCATGCAAAAAAAAAAAAAAATTGTTAGTTACTGAATAAAGGATAATATAAAACAGAACTGGTATGCTTGTGAGCGATTCATTTGGTGTGCATACCTGTCTAGAATGTGAAAATAACAGGTGAAAACAGGTGGCACATCCTGCTTGTCATTCTCAAGAGTTTTTTCACACATAATCCAGTCAATGATGCTCCACAGTATCCAGAAATAAGTTATAGCCTTTTTCAAAGGAAAGTCTGAGTGAATTATACCCGTCTTCCATGCAGGTAATCCAGGTAAGAATGAATAAGGTACAGTTCAGTTTTCACATTGAAATCACGTGCTGATTACACACACACACACAAAAAAAAAACCCCACAAAAATGGTTACTATCAGCAAATGTAATAGTAAGCTTTTTCTTTTTTTTAGTTAGTTTTTCTTCCCCTATGAATGACATTTTGGAATTCCCCTCCATCCAGTCACTGTCTGTGTTGATCTCAAAATCTCAACCACATGGTGCTTGACCTAAATCAAAACTATCACCCACCAAGCCCAGTTCATTCAAAATGTCCCAAACTTCTTCACCTGCTTTTTTCCACAACAGCATCAGCAAAAACATCTTCAAACAAGTTCCTAATTCTATCACCTTCTCCTTTGTGCGCCGCCAGTTTTGTTTGCCAAACAAGTCGAGTTGCCTTATGCATTACAAGCTGCTACTAATCATAAACTAAGCTAAAATGCAGAAGATCATGTTCTGGGGCTCGCTCAGTCATTCATGCAAATTAGTTTCTCACTGAGCCATAGTTTCGTATCTGTGTGTGTCAGTGAAACTAGGTTTAAATGCATCACCCTACAGCGCAACTTATGTCTCGATAACCAGTGATGGATGGCTATGATGTAATGGCACGACTTATGTTGCGACAACCAGCGTAAGCGTTAACACAATCCCTGCGTATGTGTTCAGCATGAGTTTGCCCCCTCCCGCACATAGCCACTCATGCTAAAACCCCCGTCTACATTAACATCATGTTTGGTGTGTCCGAAAAGAAGAAATCAAGGACTTTTTAGATGAATGTACTTTCAAAACTGTATAAGAGAACCTGTGTTCAGACAACGCATGTATAAATGAAGTTACCAAAACACACAGAAATAAAAACATGCAGACAAATTGATATACAAAAAAGCACTCACCTAATACAGTTATGGTTATGATACTTTTCGCAGTTATTATGCATTTTACACAATTCCACAGAATTTGGGCTGGAGAGATTTTGCAAGTCAAGCGCCTGTGTGTGTGTTACTGAATCAGTCGAATCGGTTGATTTGTCATTGCAATCAAGATCTTCAAACAGCCATCCCTCATCTTCCCTATCATCTCCACTGTCGATTGACTCTCCTTCGTTATCGGAACCACCTTGAATACATTGAAACAGTAACGGCGCTGAGCTGGCATTTCTACTAGACTCTAGCAGATGAAAGGCTGGTGCCGGAAATGCAGTCAGTTCCAAGTTGGAAAAACCCAGCATGGGGTTCTTTGTCTCAGCCGCTGATAGCGAAGGTGAACTCTGCTTGAACTTAAGAACTAGGGCATGTCAGGCTACCAGGAACCCTCTACTAACTTCTGGCAGGAGTTACTTCTCTTAGACCGTTACAGTTTGAATAGCAAAATTTTTCGAAATAAGAATGCACGGACCTGTGCGTTCCGTAGACAATGGAGCTTTCAGTCAGCGAAAGGCACCGTGCGTGCCGTAGGCAGCAGAGCGTTAAGCAGTGCACGGAGCCATGTGCCCCAGTACGCTAAAAGTAAATGTTGAAGCAAAATTAAAAGTAGTGCTGAAAAAACTATCTTGCATGCCCTGTTATACAGGTTGACAGTCCTTACACTTGACAACAGTAACCAATTTTGAAAGGAATTTTTTCCTCCATCAGACCTGTTTACCCAAAATTCCTTACCTGTAATATCCCCGGACAAAAACCTGTAATTAGAAAAAAAAAAAAAAAAAAGTAATCTTCATAATCGCAATACTTTCGCAACTTTTGAAGGATTGGAAGAGCTGGCCGTTGGTGCGTAAGACCGCTTTGTCGCCATCTTTAACAACGTAAAAGACGCAAGGCTCGCTGGGAAATGTCTTTTTTTTTTTTTACTGCTTTTGACTGAAACTGTAGCAAACAGAACTTCGTGTTTAACAATCTTCTTTTTTTTTTTTTTTTTTTTTTTTGCAGGGGGGCGCGTAATTCTCGTTATTTCAATTTTTTTCCATAACAATTACAGCAAAATCGTAAGGGTAAACAGGTCTGCGCAACTGACGTTTTTTCAACACAGATTCTCAAAATCTATATACCCCTCTCCATACTATAATCTTGATATCATGGTAAACAGGTTTACAAAAACAAAATCTGAATTCCTGATCAACACTAAAAATGCTATGTTGGAATTACATGGTTAATGCATAATAGAAGCTGTGACAAGTACAATGCATAGTGCCCAACAATGAAGAACATTCTCTCACCCATGTGGCCATGGAGGTTCATGACCAAATCTATAACAAACACATGCTTCAAATTTGGCCAAGACTTTTGTGCATATTGGCCAGAAACACATTGATTTCTGTAATGGTATCCATCATGATAAGCAAGTTCTTTGTCTCTTTGATTGGTCCCCTTTCAAAGTGTTGTTATGTCATCTTGTGGTATTTGTTGTGTAGAAAATGTATACATATTTAACTAAAGTCGCTCATGTTTTTTTTTCTCTCCCCCCCCCCCCCCCCCCCCCCCCCCCTCCTCCCTCTCTCTCTCTCTCTCTCTCTCTCTCTCTCTCTCTCTCTCTCTCTCTCTCTCTCTCTCTCTCTCACACACACACACAGACACAAACATACACCCAAGTAATTTCTTTCACATACACTATGTTCATTTAACCCCACCCCCCACCCCCACCCCAAAGAGATAAATCAAATATAAAAGAAAGGAAAAGGAAAGAAAAGAAAAAAGAACAGGAAAAAGAAAAGACACAGAACATGTCCGTGCACCCAACTCAAGTCCACTGACATAGCAAGAAAATCTCAACGACTTTTTACAGAGGTCGTTATCACGTTTATGACACCCCCCACAGAGTATGTCGAGTTCCTTGATTGTGACCATCATCAAAAATTTATCAAAAATGAGCCTTCTGACTAAAAAAAAACTAACCAGCAAACTAAAAAGGATGTGGTGTGGTTACACCCTACCAATGAGGAAATGGGCAGGATTCAATAACCCATGAAGCTCTTTCCTTGGTTCAAACAACTATCACTTTTCATTGCTGGGGATGGGCATTCTTCACTGGCCAACGATAAAAGCCATAGCACAGGACATCACACACATTTCTGCCCTCCACTGGACAGTCATTCTGTTTCAAACTAGGGAAAGACACAATCACACATCCCAAAAGATATCTATTTTTTTTCCAGTAGTATTACCAATGAGTTCCCAACAAAAATATAGAATAAATTAACTAACAGTGCACCAGTCTGTACAGCAATCCCTCCTACTTCCAGTTGGTTTGCAAATGCTAAAAAGAATGTAAGAAATTTTATGTATACCATAAAACTAAGGCCATTATCCAAAGAGAGCAAAATGGAAGAAATAAGCCTTCTGTGAATGTGCAAACATCTTTCATACTCTGTTTAAAGATAAACTCTTTCATTCTCTACACTGAGTGTATTTCATTTTCATTGTTACAAAAAATATAGATTATTATTATCATTATTATAATTATTATCATGAATACTTATACAGCACCTTTCCTCGTCTACAGACCTAGCTCTAAACAATTTACAATCCATACTCCTTTACACGATGGGCTGCCTACCTGGCTAGTGCCGACTGAAGAGCTGCCAGCTGGTGCTTCATTCAGTCGTTTCCCATGTTATCCAGTCAATATCATTCAATATCATTCACTCAATTTCCTTATTTCCTTCATTCTTTCCATTTCTCATGCAGGGTGCATGCTTTGTGTGTAATGTGTCATCCGTACCAATGGCCATACTGATACTGGCCTTCTCTTCCGAAAGCTGGTGATGTGATTTTACGTGTGTGCAAGATGTTATGCGTGCCTTCACACATGGAACCTTGGTTTGAAGTCGCATTTGAAGGACTGTATGAGAAATGGAGTCAGAACCAATGTTAACTCCAAGGGAAAAATCCCCCTGTACCGAAATGGCCCAGCGGAGATTTGAACCGCAACCCCAGGATCACCAAGATTACGAGTCCGGCCCTCTACCACTGAGCTATTCCAGCCCCTAGATCATCTAAAATGAATATTGTTGTTTACTTTTTTCCCCATAAACTTTGAACTGAGGGAGATGGGGGAGGAAGTGATAGGTAAAGCATGCATGGGGTTTTTGAGAACTTGATCAAGAAGGTAAGAGCAGAAAAAAAAGCTGCATTTTGTCTTATTATAAATTATCTCACATAACTAACACATCCTTCCACCCACCATGTATTATCTATGGGGACAACACCCATAAACTGGAGGCAGGGACAGGAGGAATTATAAATAATTATGGACCTGCAAGACCTCTTGATGAGGGAACATTTTAGGGGGTTTGTGTTATGTGTTTTTGTTGTTGTTGTTATGTTCGTTTGGGTTTTTTTCTTTCTTTTTTTTTTTTTTTTGCCTATCTATTCACCATATTATAAAAATTCTTATATATGAAGAGTACAGAAAAAAGAATTCAGCAAGGACAAAAACAAATCATGCCCTCAGTCTTGCTGAAAAAAAAAAACGGTCGCTCTCTGCTTTTGTGAAACGTGTTTCCCTGTGGCCCCATCCTGAAAACTTGGCATTAAAGAAGATCACACCATATACTTTAATATGTGATGGATTATTCACATGAGTACCCACCCATTTCTCCGGATCCATACTTTGAATTTACGGCCACATGACACAGTATACTTGGTAGCCATGTCAATCTTTCTGCACTAGATCAGTCTATCTTCACCGTGTTCATCAAGCTATAGCCATGTTCAGTGACCTTTTCACATGGATTTTACAGGTTTGCTGTATGTTATCAAAATCAAGTCTTGTCAGTCTTCACAGAGAGAGAGAGAGAGAGAGAGAGAGAGAGAGAGAGAGAGAGAGAGAGAGTGTGTGTGTGTGTGTGTGTGTGTGTGTGTGTGTGTGTGTGTGTGTATTTCAGTGTGTCACTGTCAGTGTCTATTTTTGTGTTCTCCCATGGACTGACTGACTTTCAGTGTCTGGATTGACAGGAAGTTGCTTTACCAATTAAGTCTCTAGAGATTGTTTCTTCCCGAGAGAACAATTTCTATAATCACATCACATTCTCAAGATTTCACAACCCAAATTATCTAGATGACAGTTAAGCTCACCAATAATTTCCTCTCCACAACATATTCAGGATGTCTTGAAGTGCCACTTACTGCGGGTCACAAAATGAAATATATATACAAAATGAACCAAAGAAAAAAACTAATTCTCCCAACATATCTAGGCACAAGGAAGCACTTGCACAAAATTTTCCCAAACTGCAGACCACACAAGCACACTTTTGATGATCCACTATCATCCAGATACAAACTTTTCCAAGCCTTAGATGTGAATTTCTGTTTTCATCTGAAAGACTTTCACCCATGTGGTTAAAGCAAAAGGGTGGGTGGTGGGGGGCTGCTATTCTTCAAGTGGGTGGTCCTTGGTGCCCACTTAGTTCCTAGCTTTGTTACAATCTCCATATTGACATCTCATGAGAGACACTTCAACAAGGTACTTCCACAAATAAAGTGGTTAAATTGCCAACATCCTTGCAAAAAATTGTCACCCATTATAATTCCCCAAATATATTTGATCTTGACGCAACCTGCAGGGCTGAAGCAACAGAAGCTCTTATGCCTTCTCTGCAGATTTACCAACTACATTTTTATCCCTTACATTCTAAATTCATGTTGTTTGAAGTCCTTTAAAATGAGTTTGGGTCCCTTGACACTTAACTATGCCATGTGAAGCTGTACTCACCACATAAACATCAACAATGTTGAAACAGTGAAAGAATCAACACTCTTGACACACATCCAAACACATGCACAGACGAGATTTTCCTGAAAAAAAAAGCAAGAGAACATAAACAAAACAAACATATAAAAGCATAAAACAACGAAATAAAACAAAGACTGAACTAATCAATAAACTTCATTTGGCACTGACGGCAAGACACACTCTTTGAAAAAACAAAACAAAAAAAACAACAGTAAACATTAGGAAAGAAAGGCATAAAATTTAATCCATATGAATAGAAAATAACAGTTTAATCAAAGCAGCTCACTGGCAGCTACAGACAGAAGGCTAAGCATCAACTGCCTCACATGCTGTGAAACAATGTGCATCCAGAGGAAAATTCCTGGAGCTTCCACACCCACTTTGACAACTGCCTGTTTAACTGTCAAGGGTGCGAAACCTCTCACAAAGGGCCTTGAGCACTTTAGACGACAAGAATGCAGTACGTTGTGGAGAAATAGGTAATCATCCAATTAGCAGTAGAGCCTCCACCCTAGCGCATATGGTCGATCTGGGTCAAGGAGGTTACAGTGATAGTTGGTTGTCAAGGCAGTTAGGACCCCTCCCGAGTTCGAACCTTCCTGATAGCAAAAGAAAGACAAATTCATCCACTAAGACCTCGGTGCATCAACTGAGTGCTGAAGCCGTGTGAAGGCCCACTCAACTGAGTTGCTTTGTAACCAGACCTTAAAGAGCCAGGAGTCTTGTGGTTGTTCAGTCGGTATTCCTGTGTGGCACGGTGTTGATGTTTTGTCAGGCTAGTTGAATGCATGTGGATGTCGTTGTCATAGCTTTCTACATGATAATTACTGTGCTAGAATGGTCCCACAATTTTATCTACATCTGTTAAAGCTCAAGGAAGGTTTGAAATATATTTCCCACATGGTCGAAGTCTCATTTTGCTTGTGTTGAAGAGGAAAAAGTTTCTTTTTGTGAATTTGCAGACTCAGTCTATGACCATGGAAGATTCAGTGATGGCTGACTGCACGTGTTGTCCTTTTCTAGAGAGTGAAAGAGTGCGTCTTAGAACGAATGCCAGAACCAAAAGAATATGATGTACACTTAATGTGATGTGGCATACTAATAAAGAAAACACTGCCACTTCACACACTGCACTGGATTTAAAATTTATTTTTACTATGATGCATATGCTACTTGAAAATTCATGTCCCCAGCTGAACTGAACTGGTCTGGTCCCTAGGACCAAAAACAAAAAAAATATTTTGTAAAGTTCTATCCTATCTCTGCAAATGGTCTTTTACTGATCATTGCCAGTTACTGTGATCACTGTCTAATTCATTCACAACAGACCTGTCCAGACCCAAAATGTCTAAATCATACACAATAGACCTGTCCCGACCCCAAAATACCCCCTCAGGAGTAGAACCCAATTTTCAGTAGTATAATGCATGTTTTTTCAGAAGTACGAACATTGTGACATTTCCACCAATGAACTCCTCAGAACTCTGGTGGGAAGCAGGGCAAGCATCCCACTGGGATGTCCAGAAGAGGGAAGCCACCAGTCCAAATTAGTTTTTGTCACTTCTCAAAGCTTGAAGGTCCTTTCCTGGCTCACAGAACTAGTTTTTAACAAAAAGAAAACTTTCTCTGCACTTGTCACATTGCTCAAGACAACCTGGGTCTGGGACTGTAAAAGGTTGGATGTGGCTGCAATGTGCAGCATGGAAATTATACCAATCAGAGCACAAGAACATGCGCATATGCATCAGAAAAACAACAGCCTCTACAAGACTAACCAGCAAGTTGATAAACCGAAAATAATGACTCGGAAAATAAACAATGAAGAAAAAATGGTAATTTAAGTTAAAATATCCACAGGGCTTAACAAAACTATACTTTGATCCAAGAACTTTCAGACCGAATAAATTTCATTTTAAACACCTTGTACTCACAGCAATAATGCTGCCCATCAAAGACACAGAATCCTCTTTCACAGCATCTACTGAACTGTCTTCATCCATCATAATGGCAGTTTTTTTGTTCCAAGTACTTATCTGCAGCAAAACATGTAAACAAAAAAATAAACATCAGTTAATCAAAAAAAAAAAAAAAAAAAAAAAAAGAAACCTCCTAAGTAAATGTATTCCAATCCCTCTAACACAAGAATGATTGATTTTCATCTGGGTAATATGTGTGTGTGTGTGTGTGTGTGTGTGTGTGTGTGTGTGTCTGTGTGTGTGCGTGTGTGTGTGTGTGTGTGTGTGTGTGTGTGTGTGTGTGTGTGTGTGTGTGTGTACACATCCACCTCATTTGAGAATTTTTCCTGTTTTTATTTTCTTCAAGTTTTGGGATTCTTATGGTTGGCACCAATAAGAAAGCTCAATACATATAAATTAATTATTCATGAGGGGCAAGACCCAATCAGGTTTCATCCAGAATGAAAATTTTGACTAGTGTGCACAATGCCCAACTCACCCTGCCCACTCCATGCATCAGAGCGTACCACACCACCAAGCACTACCAACACTGCAGTGTACACACACACACACACACACACACACACACACACACACACACACACAAAACCAGTATACCTCAGTTTCATACATATAACAAATTTTTGTGTCCTTTACATCTGATCTCATTGGGGGATTTTTGTGGGTTTTTTTTTTTTTTTCAAATCAGTGCTTTTTCTTTTCAGAATCTAAAATGAATGTAAGGCTGTGCTGACTGCAACGCAAAACAAAAATACCTGTGTGGATTCTAGACTGAATGTGTGTACAATTCAGAAATTTTGGATTACAATTCAGGACCACTGGTTTTATGAAAGTAAGGAAACATTATTTTGATTTCCTATCTACTTTCTGATTTCATTCTTCTGTTTTTTTTTACTGACTCTTTATAACACATGATCTGACAGTATGAAAAATTCATTTATCTCACATTTGTAGTAGATTTATTACTAACCAGCATGTTACATAAACTTAAAACTGTCTTAAATGAAGAATCTGTTCATTTTCCTTTCAGAAAAGGTATGGGTTATGAAAACGTTCTTGCAATAGTTTCCATGCCAGAATTTTTTGTTAATTATTACCCTCACAGCCAAAAATAGCTTGGCAAATATGGGGTGACTACCAAAACTAAACATGGCACTGAAGCATTAATTACAACAACAACAACAACAAAAACCCCACTGGAGAGGATGAAGAGTTAAAATAAACTACCATTACCGCATCATATGATCTAAACCTGCAAGGTGGCTTGGTTTGTTCATTAAACCTTAATTAAAAAAAAAAAATAATAATAATAATAATAATTTTGCTTAATTAGGGTTCGTGTGAACAAATAGCAGCTTTACTTGAGCTGAAAAAAAAATTGAAAAATATGTTTTCAGAGGAGAAAGATGAAGATAATCAGTTTTGAGGGTTATCAGGTAAAAATCTGCTAAATATTAATATGTTTTCCTTCCCACCATCTGTCATTTCAGAAAAATATTGGACATATCAGTAATAATGATGCAGAACTTTATATTTACACTGTACCTGCGCATATTCAGGTATCTGTGAGTTTAGTAACACTAACAGTATTCTAATTTCCTTGTCATCGCCATCACTGACCTCTTTTTAAAAACTGCACACCATTTCTAAATATTAGTCTTTGCAATATGTTCCAAATAAAACAATATCAGTAAATGATGAATTCCTGATTATAGCTGATGAGCTTTGCTTTCGTTCCTTTAACCCTTTCACCGCCATGGGCGCTTTTTGGCGACGAGTTGGCAGAGCGCCAATAGTTGGGGGATGGTCTGGCCATGCTCACAGCCATTTGCTTTGTCAGAACACTATTCAGTTCAGTGTTTTATTGACTTTATTCCGATTGTTTTTCCATTCACTATGACGTCACCACCAAGCACTTTACGTACTCGACCTTGCCGTACATTTACCACAGATCAAGTGCTGGGAATATTGAATAGACAGTTGGTTGTTCCTAATACAGATGAAGAAGACCCAGACAGCCACGAGTAAAGAACGATAGTGAGGGCTTGACCGAATTATTCCAACGTGAAGCGTTGGACCGTTGCCAACTTGTTATGAGAGGCTGATAAGACGCCCACTTACTACCCTACCGCGTGTGCCCCAGTGTTTTTGCGTTGAGCCAGCCAGCACTGACTGACTGTTCACTAACTCTATGTGAGGGAGCCAACTAAGACTTTAGGCAACGAACTTCACACACACGCTGTGGGCCCACTCTCGCTGTGGTCGAGGTTGAAGGGGGCGTGGCCAACTGACACGTGAGAGGCGAGTATCACAGACGTTTTTCGAGTGGGTGTACAGCTGATTATATAGAACTGAATGACAAGGGTTCAGAGACCAACAGGCACATGAATGACTTTGTGTTCATAAAAAAAAATATATATATATATTACTGTTGAGAGTGAAAGGACGTGTGTGTGTGTGTGTGTGTGTGTGTGTGTGTGTGTGTGTGTGTGTGTGTGTGTGTGTGTGTGTCCCTTTTTCTTTCTTACATGTGTACCAGTTAGGCATAAGAAGTGTGTGTGTGTGTGTGTGTGTGTGTGTGTGTGTGTGTGTGTGTGTGTGTTCCCTGCTATTGGAGTAGTTGTATTTGTGGCTGTTTCATGCACTTTTCTGTTGGAAATACCATACTTTCTGGTCTTCAGTTGTGAGTGGAGTATTTTTTCCTCCATTGTTGAGAGTTTGTTGGCATTCTTTCTTTTTTTTTTTACGCTTAGAAGAAACATAACATTCTTTTTTTTTTATTTTGCATTTTTTTTTTTTGCACTTGAAATCACTAAAAAATTGAAATTGTTGTTGACTTACCATTACTAACATGTTATGATATAATAAAAGTACAGTGTATCTCCTCCATTTTACAAAAAAATAGCATGAGAATGGTTGTTTAGTTCCAGAGATATCCGCGTTTCACATATGCTGGTATACAATAAGCTTTTTTGGAAAAATGGAGGGGGGGGGGGGGGCAATCTGAATGACAAAAAGATGCATTTTGACTCTGTTTACTTTTCTTTTCTCCTGAGAACTAAGCAGATTTAAGTTTAAGAGTAAGAGTGATGGCTGTCCCTGATAATTTTTCTTTCTTGACACCCTTTATCATCTAAACTAAAAGATAATAATTTATCTGATCTCTTACAATTAACTATAGATGTAACTTGGTAAGTCTTGACTGTATCCTAATTAGTCATCCTGTGTATAATACATGTGCGTAAAGAATACGTGCATGCATGCATACATGCATTTGCGCTTGGATGAGTGTGTATGTGTGATTCAGATTTTTTTTCCAAGACCTCCTTTGGGTGTAAGGGAAATAAATAATATGTATGACACATGCAGAAATTACAGTACATTATAACAAATTCTATAAATAATCAACATAAATGATTGATTTCCTTAAATAGTATACATAATACACATGCAATATGTATACAAAGAGTCTGCTGAATCTCATTTGTTATTACGTAATTGATAATACATGTATGATAATACACATAAATATAAAGTCTGCTTAATCTCATGTGTTACTATGTAACTGATAAAGTTCTACTCATGCTCTGTTACCACACTAACCACAAAGAAAAAAAAAAGACATTGTCTAATCACATTGGTTAATTAATGCAACAATCCCATTGGATCGTCATGGATTGTTTTTTTCTTGTTTTTGACTGGTGGGCTGCCATGCACTTTTAATCAGTTTATGTTCATTGATTTATTACTTCATATGGGCTGCCATCGCAATTTTACTTTTGATCCCCAATTTGCTAAAATATCCAGGCCTCTTGCTTCAAACTACTGCTTGTGCTTCCATTTAGTTGTCACTTCTGATGACACTTGCCATACTCTTTGATGACTGGTCCGACAGTAATTATGAAAGGTGAGATTTTTTAACTAGTCAGACAAACCTTCACAATGTTCATTCTGGCAGACAGTCTTGCTTCAGTGTATAATAATGCGTGCTCTTAGTCTTAGCCTGGCCGACAGCTATGCAGCCAGTGCACCTATGAAGCCCACAGACAGAGCAGTTTCGGGGCTTCACAGACCCAGAAATGTGGTTTCAAGCATTGGCCACACCTGCCCACTATATTGCGAGCAGACTGTTAGCAGATCAGAATTATGTCCTATTCTGGTAATCCTCCCCTACCAACATTACCTGTCACTGTCCAATCAAAATCCTTTTCTCTGATCAGGAGTAGATAACCCACGAGCGGCATATTTTCCCTTTGAAAATGGCAATCGGTTCATTGGCATCACTTCAGTTATAAGTTCTATCACACAGAGTATTCATTAGTTCAAACTGGCTGAGAATTGAAAAGACTGAATTGCACGAGCAAAGCAGAGGTGCAACTACCTAAAAAAATCAGCTGAATGTGGAAATGTGTGGATTTTACTACTTCTTTTATACATGTGTATATAAAGGCTGAATATATCCAAGTTTATGGGCAAGTATCTAGTGCTAAAGCATTATTGTCTTACTGCTAATGTCTTACCACTGTCAGAGTTTTGTAGTCTAACTCAACTGTATTGATCTTGCAATGACTTCAATTTCTCTGAATTGAAAATGAAATGAGGCAGCAAACAGTAAACAATAAACAAGTTGGGTAACTCTTGCTCCCATATATGAAAACCTTGGGTAACTCTTGCTCCCATAAGAAAACCTAACACAGAGTAACTTTTATTCAAGACTGGCACAGCCTTTTAAACTTGAATAATGTTAGACAAATACAAAGACGAGCAATCTAATAGTGGGGGGAAAACACAAGTGCAGGCCAACAACTCAACAAAAAGGCCAGCTTTTAGGAAGAAGAAGAACCACTCTGTTCAATTTCTCCGTTTGGATGCTAGCATTCGTGCACAATGCACACACATATAAACTAGACAGATTAAAGGTCAGGCATTCGAATGTCGCAACAGTGTCTTGCGTGAGGCTGGCTACGTCTGGTATGTTTGAAAACCGTCTCAACGCCGCCAATAGGTATAATGTCCTACGTCTGCGAATCGCCTTAGCGTCGGCCAAAGCAAAACTTCTGACCAGTCATCTCAAGCGAAGCATCATTGCTCGCACAGCAGATTCGTGAGCAAGTCGGTTTATCTGTTTTAATCAGTTTATCGACTTATGATTAAAAGGATTCAAAATCTGAGTGAAGGAAAATACATAAATTCATCAACAACTAATGTTATCAAAAAATACTGATACATGCAATTTTAATTACAAACTTCCTAATAAGCATCTGAATCTTGCTTGTTGCAGCGACAAAATGCTTCTCTGTTGAAGTGGTTTTCAATCGGTCATTGACAATAACCATGATTAGGATCTACGGGAAAATAACAACATTACCTTCACTTTTATTCTCCTATGTGTCAAGCAACTGCGAACAAAACCAATATCAACGAACCCTCTTGTCATTTGAAGTTCAGAGTTGTATGTCTATGGACTTCTCCCTTGCTTGTTCCAACCCCGAGGAAAAACAAGGAAAACATTCACACGGCAATCAGCGTGTGCAAAACACGGACACGGGCCCTGATTTGGAACTAGATTGGATTAATTTTAAATTTCTGGATTTGGACCTCCCCCCAAAATTAACAAACACATTGCCGTCATCATCGTCATCATCATAATCATCATCATCATAAAACCATAACACAATGATCAAGTAAATAACGATAATAACAATGATACTATTACTACTATTACTACTACTATTGAAATAAAATACACACAAATGGCACTAATAAGAATTTCATCGGCACCTGCAGAATATTCACATCTGTAGCGGATATCATTATGTTTTCAAATCTTGTCTTGGTAAAATGACACGTCGTTGAGGATTCCAGTTTGGCTCTTTGGCATGCAGATTTACCTGTCTGTATATCACCATTCTTTACAGAACACACCGTAGAGTATTTGCACTAGCGGACAGATCTTGCTTTGTTATTTTGAGAATTTTTTTTTTCTACAGTGTCAGGATCTGATTTGTTAAGGGCTGGAAATGTTATGTTTATCAGGTGTTTTGAATGCTTGACTGTCTTGGTCAGTTGATGTTACGCATTTATTTTCTTTAATTTATATCTTTTTATCACAGGCAGAGGTCACAGTGGAGGGAACACAGTCAGACTTTGCAAGAATGAGGTGATGTGTGCCATAGGGATCGGTGCTGTGACATTGTCTCTTCTTTATCTACATCAGTAATGTTCCCACAGGGCTGTTCACTGACGACACTGAAGTCTATATAGAGATGTTGCTCCCCAGCAGGATAAACATCAACTACAGCAAAAGCTCAATCACCCGGTGGAATGGGAGAAAAGCTTGGGCATGGTTCTCCACCCAGGGAAGTATACTGCTCTCCTTGGGTCCCGGAGTCGACAGCCACTTTGTTATGGAAACCACCTGCATGGCCATATTCTGGGCCCGTGGTGTCTGTCAAATACCTGGGCTTCACTATTAACAAGAACGTTAGCTGGGATGCCTAC
Organism: Conus betulinus; assembly: GCA_016801955.1. NCBI lineage: Eukaryota > Metazoa > Mollusca > Gastropoda > Neogastropoda > Conidae > Conus > Conus betulinus. The sequence continues at coordinate 163,113 of JADBJO010004862.1, forward strand.
ATAGATGCCAATTACAACAAAAGCCGGAAAGAATGTTGGGATTCCTATACAGGAACATAAAAGTGAACTCAATGGAAGAGGAGTACCTGCTCTTCATCAGACCTTCCTTGAATACTGAATACGCCAGTTCTGTTTTGGAGTTGACAGGCTGAGATCACCACTGTCCCACTCTTGGCACCATCTTGCCAAAGTGAAGCTGCGTTAAACTTAAATCCATTAGTAACTTATTGTTAAACCTTCGAACACACACACACACACACACACACACACACACACTGAATAAAATACCAGTTTTTTTTTTTTTTTTTTAATAAACCTGGTAATTGTGGGTAGTATACAGAAGTAGGAGAAAGTCGCTATAATATTTAGTCTCTGCTTGGTATCACTTTAAAGAAAGAATAGGGGCTTCAGTATTGTTTCCATGAGTGGACTTAATTTTGATGCCAGATGTATCCCCGTCTTAAAATGTTCTTTTGTTTTTTGTTTTCGTTTCTTTGTCCCAAACTGATTATGTCAATGCTGCTGATTGGCTAGTTCTCATATACCTCGGAGCCAATCTCAATGGCCATTTACTTTACAGGGCAATAGCCAACCACACTTCATACTCATCTGCACTCTCTCTCTCTCTCTCTCTCACACACACACACACACACACACACACACACACCTCCTTCTTTACCTTTGTTGTCACCCTGGCAGTCCGTGTATGGAGACAGGTAGATCTGTCTCTGTTCCATGTCCTGTCAGCGGCAGTAGAGCTTGGTCTTAAATGGAATTGCACCAGACTATACCACCTGTATCTGTTCTTGGTGAAGAACGTTGCTATGTGTCTGGTCTTCTTGATCATAGGGATGGATTGGTGACAGGCATCAGCCAAACTTCTCGTTCATGAGAGTGTACGGACCGGTCTGGATCCTTACTGGGATCGCTTGTTGCACTCTGGGCAGATAGTGAAAGTAGTCTTGTTCTGTCTGTGGCTCAAGAAGTGAAGATGCTCCTTCTCATAATAGTTGACACGATCATCCGATTGGTGTTTACTGAGTCCCTGGTTTTTGCTGAATTAACTGTCTTTTCATCTCCTGAAACTTAGCAGTGGGCTGAGATCCAAAGGAGGTCTGGTCGTGTTCTTGATCCTGTGACCCAGCTGTCGCAGACAGTTGGTCAGGATTGGTGGCCTGTCAGGTTCCAGGGCTTTAAGTATAGGCGCTGAATGAAAACGAGGCTGTCAGAAGGGAGATAATTTATTATGTGAGTCAAGGTAGTAATGATGATAGTTATATCACTGATAGGAATACTAATAACGGTAATCATGATGATCAAATATTGAAAAAAATAAATACAGACAGAATTACTACCACTTTTAGTGATAATATGGCAATAGCAGTTGTAGTATGGGAGAAAGGAGAGTGGGTTAGAGGATTCTTAAACAGCATGGTTGCCATGGCAATAGTCTTTGTGACGATGGTGATGTGACTGGTAGTGATGGTAATATCAATACTAACAATCGTATTAATGATAATAATTCTAAACAACTATAGTAAAAGTAATGGTAATAATGGTACTGATAATAAAAGCATGATAAACATTAATTTAAAAAATATATATATATATATATATATACATTGTTAAAATGAGGTATTAAAATGTAGAAGTATTAAAAATATCTCTACAAGCTTGTTTCAAGCTTTTGCTCTCTTCAAGATGACCCTGATGAGAGAGAAAGCTTGAAACAAGCTTGTTGAGATATTTCTAATACTTCTACATTTTAATACCTCATTTTAACAGATGTTGCTCCCCAGGCAGTTGAGCTTTTTTGAAATCTCGAAGGGCATTTTGATACTATTTATGATATATCTATCTATCTATCTATCTATATCTATATATGTATAATAAAAAAAAAAGTAAATAAATGAAAAAAAATAATAATAAATATGATAATGATAATAGAATAGATAAATTAAATAGCAACAATACTGATAATAGTAATGACATTAATGGTACTAATACAAAGGGGGAAAACAAAAAACAAAAAACCAGGGGGAGGGGAGGACAGGAAGAACAAAGAGGAGATGGAAGGTATAAATTATGGGAAGGATGGAATCTGATAGGTATATTAATAATTATGATATGTATATAAATAGTTTTGATAATAATTTCGATTGTAACCATAATATAGGAATGATAGTGATGCTATAGGCGGCTGGAAAAGTGGTAAGCTGGAATGTCAGAAATACAATAAAGAATAATAATCATATTAATGATAGTATTAGTATACTAATAAGTGGTAGTAATCCTGTCTTTATTTCTTTTTTTCAATATTTTGATCATCATCATTAGCATTATTAGTATTCCCATAAGTAATATAATTATCATCGTTACTACCTTGACTCACACATTATCTCCCTTCTGACAGCCTGGTTTTCATTCAACGCCTATCTTGCGCTGAAGTGATTGAAGATTGCTTGTTCATTTTCGTTGTCCTAATTGTTTTGTATCTTGCTTTGTATCTTGCCTGAAGAAGACCTAAAAGATCGAAACGCATCTTGTTATGTCTTATGATTCATTTGCCCACATTTTCTTTTTTGCGGTTCGCTAACATTTATTTAACATCTAAAGGCAGTTCTGATTCTTGTGAACAAAATGTGTAAAGATTTCAGCCACAGCTCTAAATACTAAAGAAAATACAGTTCGCTGTTGGTCTATAGATATGAAATATTTGTCCCAGTCTGAATCTGCACAACTCTTTACCAAAGCTAAGGAAAAGCAGACAAACAAACATAAAAAGAAAAAGAATCAGTAATGTTCAAATTTGAAATTATACCACCAACAGCCTTTTTTTTCTTCTGTGAATGTCTGCACCTCTTTCTTTTAAAGTGCAAGAGACAAGTTAAATGTTAGAGAGAATAAAGAAAACAAATTCCAAATCACTATTATTTCTGCTACACACACACACACACACACACACACACACACACACACACACACACACACACATGCATGCACGCACGCACGAACACACACACACATGCTCGCACACGGACACACACACTATGACTGACGGAAACCAGTTTATTGCTAGTAACTTGATAAGAAACTGCAAAAAGAATGTCACACAAAATTGATATCAATCCAAACAACAGCAGAACAGCATAATTCTAATCATATGATGACATTTTGCCAGGAGTTCCCTTTTCTCTCTTTGTAGCTCTCCCTTTCCTTCATAAAAGAGTGTGTGTGTGTGTGTGTGTGTGTGTGTGTGTGTGTGTGTGCTTAATAAAATGATTGTTCCAGTATTATCATATGGTTGTGAAATATGAAGATACGAAAATTTAAATATTACCGATAAATTTCAGCTAAAATTTTAAGAATATCTTCTTCGCTTAAAAAGAAGTACAATGACAAACTTGATTTATGGTGAAACAGGATGTTACCCTTTATCAATCACTCTCTATGTCCGAATGATTCGATTTTGGGCTAGTTTGGTTCAATCTCCTGTTGAGAAAAATGTCGGTTAGGTTCTATGTTTCATGTTATATTTGCACAATAGTGCACTAACTGTGTTTCTCTGATTAATGTGCATTACAAACATACTTGTACAATCTGGTTTGTGACTGTGTTTGGAGCAATCAATCTTTTACAGACGTCTACGCATTACATAGGAATGTCAAAAATCAGTTGCAATGCTCTTTTGGTCAAACGCGGCAACATGACATTGAAACTAGCTGTAAATTTTTTTTTTTTTTTCTACAAATTTTACAAATCTGATTTTAAGGAGAAATATATTATATTAAATTTCTAGCTTACCAGATATTTACGTTTACCCTCTTATCAAATTCAGATGTTCTAATCATAAATTACCATTGAACTTGAAGCAGATTACTGGTTTGCTATTCCAAAAGAAGAAAGGTTATGTAATAAATGTGACATGTCTGCAATAGGTGATGAATTACATTTGTCATGGAATGGTCATCATACGTTACTTTGTGCAACACGTATTTGCCAAAAAGATTTCTCTCCCCAAAATCTGTCTATAATTTCGTCAAATGATGTCTTCCACTAATCGAAAACAAATGTTTCTATCATCAAAGTATACTGGATTATCTCAAGTGTTGTAAATTGGTGGTCTATCTTAGCATTGACAAGCAATTTGTTTCATTTGGCTTGTTTGTTTTTCTTTTCCTGTTATTACTTTAAACTTACCCTTCCTCCATACCCCAAAAGGGGCAAAAGGAATAAATAGTGTGTGTGTGTGTGTGTGTGTGTGTGTGTGTGTGTGTGTGCGAGAGAGAGAGAGAGAGAGAGAGAGAGAGAGAGAGAGAGAGAGAGAGAGAGAGAGAGAGAGAGAGAGTTTACAAAATTAAGAAGACTTCTCTTCTGGTATCAATGAGAGCAGTGCCTTTTTTTTTTCAAAATTCACTGAACAAGAAAATAGCTCCATAGTGAATTAAACAAGTGATGCCACTCCTCCGGGATACATCAGTAGTGTTAGATCTTGGTGTATGGTGTGCAAAATTCCTTCTGTGTGAGCAACGGTGCGCTCTAAACCACAAAATACTGAAAGCTTTTGTCGTTTGTTTCATGCCTTTGTGTATGTATATAACAGCAATTTATTGGTCGACAGGTGATGCGATGCTTTATCGAGTCGACGGATAGGTAACGCAATGCTTTATTGACAAAGTCCTAAAACTTGGGAAAAGAAGCATTAAAACTGAGAAACAACTGATGAAAACATAAGCACAATAATTTATCACCTATAATTTACATAAAAGACAGGGTAACAAGTAAACTGCAGAAAATACATAGCTACAGCTTTGTCATCGTAACAAACACAACAAATTCTGTACAGATCACTATTTCAATTAACAATTTTTTTTTTTCTTCTTCAGTTTAACTTCATGTTCCAGTGAAAATTTATCTTTTGCTTCAGATCTAAGACAGACAGAGACAGGGACAAAGAAACATAACACCCTTAAAATTCCAATCATTTAAGAAGAAATAAGAATGAAATAAAATTCTTTGCACTAGCCTTCCTTCTCTCCCATTCGCCACAGACACACATACACTGACCAATTTAAGAGATTCTGATGACAGTCCCCAAAGTATGCATGCAAGTATGCACAATACACATCCCAAAGTCATACATACATGCATTGTCCTCATAATAATAATAATGAAACTGCTGTTATGTACACACCTGTGCGCACACACACACCCCACACACACACACACACACACACACACACACACACACACACACACACACACACACACACAGGGCAAACACACATGCACACAAATTCACCTATACATGAGCATAGTGTGGTTGTAACCAGACTCATGGTTTCAGTCTTCCTACTCAGGCCCACTGTTAACTAAAAACAAAAGAAAACAAAAAAATCAGGGCTTGAGCCCACCACTACAGATAAAAACGCCTCTTATGGAGCTGAAATCTGACACCATCTGCAAGCTGTAACTCCACCACCACTGACCTATGTGAACTGGTTACAAAAAAAAGAAGAAAAAAAAAGGAACCTGCTCCATGTTATACTGCTGTCATTTTACCTGCATCTCTTGGGACAACATCAACTGAAGTAGCTTCCCTTGACTGCTGGACCATGCCGAGATGTGAGGGGTGGGGGTAGGGGAGTGTAGGGGGGGGGGGGGGGGGGGGGGAATGCAGATCAAAGGGAGACTACCTCTATTTTTTGAGTAGACTTTAAAAGTGGGGCCATTTCGCGGGAGTTAACTCCTCCTGTCCTGGGCAAAACACAGTGGTAGCTGGTGACCTCATTGTCTGCCCCACTCCACGTGACAAGGATGCTACAGTTGCTCACTGACCAATGCCCTTGGTCAACAACAGCCAACAGGTGAAAGGTTATGTTATACTACAATATGATACTGGTATTTACAATTATGACTTCAAAAAGTGACAAATTATTAACTAAAGCAGGCATGGCCTCTGGCAGGAGGTCTGAGGGTCAAGATCCACAGAAGCTGAAGAAACAGGCCTTGACGACTCGAAGATCTACAACAACACACAAAACATTTCTGCATCGTTTCTATGATTGACTGTTTCGGCATCATCCAGTAGTCCCGCAGCTCGTCCTCTGTGCACAGAATTGTATTCTTGCACCCGTTAGCAGAACACTGTGTCACTGATGCTGGCTTTTTGGCATACGTTACCTATCCGTCTCTCATCACTTGCTGATCCAGGTGGGGCCAGTCAATTTAAAACATGATCAATGTCTCCATTTTCAACATCTATGCCATAAGATGTTCATGATGTATCATTGTTTCTTGGAGATGAGCACAAACGGTGCAGCCCGATCGGTAAAACCTGGCAAATCAAAATGACCTTTACAAAAACCAGCCATGGAAATGGACTGCACGTAAACTACTGCTGTATCATGATCAACGAAATGCAGAGATGAAGCACGGGTCTTTTAAAAAATTTCTTTACTTGCTTAAAGAAAAGCCAATTTCCATCAACTTTTGGCATCCCAGCAGATAATCTTTTCTTTTTTTTTTTTTTTTTTTGTCAGCAAAGTGCCTATTTCAATTTGATCGACACAAAATGAATGAAAAAAACTCGCTTCATTCAGCAGATATTTAAGTCAGCAAGTGCAAAGTCAGTGGAAAAATGCTGGGGCATCATTACTGATTAGTGTACGAGGGGTAAAACAGTAGAAAATTAGTTACATTATTTTAACTGAATGATTTTTCAGATTCGTGTTTCCCCCCCCCCCCCCCCCCCCCCCCCCCCCCCCCCCCCCCCCCCCCCTTACTTGGGAACACAATATCTCAGGTCTGAGCAAAGATATTTCAATGAAAGTTAGTAGATATATTTTTTTAAAAAAGGTGATGAACACAATAAGTCATATTAGAAGACTGTAACTCTAGTAGATGTCTTGCTAATGAAGAATATGTAACATTGTAGAATGAATTAAAATTTTCATACATTTTCAGCCTCAGGGCAAACAAAGTAAATGATTTTGTAGACATTTGAATTATGTCTTATTGTGTTCTTTAGCCATTTCTGTCCACTTTTATACCAAAAAGCATAACAGTAAATTGATAATGACAATCTAATAACTTGTGTTCTATTAGTCAGATTTACTTGAAAAACAAATGGCACACTGTTATGGCTTTGTTGTAGCTGTGTGCAAAATTTCATAAATGTAGCTCTACTAACAGCTTAGAAACAAAAATACACATTTTTATAAGTTTCAAAATGGAGTGACTGAGGGTGGAAAATGAAGCAAAATTTAGAAAGAGAGGGGGTTATTACCACCAAGGACATAGACAAACAAAGCACAGGACAAGGCACAATGCATTTCGACCTCTTGGGTCTTGAGGTCGAAATGCACTGTGTCTTGTCATGTGCTCTGTCTATGACTGTGGCGGTAACATTTTTGGAAGCCATGCACCATCTTAAGAGCATTGTTTGACAGACACATACATTAAGGACACTGCCTGAGAGGCAAACACACATTTTAAGAATATGCAGCTTTTATTTGAACAGAAAACATGACTGAAACACTGAACATTTTCTTATCATGTTTTAAAGATGCTGACACCGCGAATATCCCTTTCCAAGACACTCTCCAAAAAAAACAAGTATTTCTATATATTTTCAGTGGGCCAAGGCTTTTAGACAGACACCTTTACAAACAGCAATATAAAAAAATAAACACAGTTTCTCATTTTTCATGCAAATACTTAACAATTAAAAAGAGGAGCAACAACATGATTTCTGACTTAAATACTCAAAACTCTTTTAAAAAAAAAAAAAAAAAGTTAAGGTTGAGATTCTACATGATCTATAAAAAAAAAAAAAAAAAAAAAATAGGGGCTGCCTTCCATAAAATGGTCACCATACTAGATACTGAAATTGAAGATAATTACACTGTTGTTTGAAAAAAAAATGTCAACAGATATTGTATGAATTTACACACAAACACACACACATGCACGTACACAGAACTGTATTATCTGGTCCAAAAAAAAAAAGTTCATCTGTAACTTATAAAATTCATGTCTTTAAGACAGTAACTTCATCTGTATTATCTAAAAAAAAAAAAAACCCTTCTTAAAAGTTCATCTGTAACTTATTATAAAATCCATGTCTTTAAGACAGTAACTTGATCTGTATTATCTAAAAAGAAAAAACTTCTTAGAAGTTCATCTGTAACTTACAAAAACCATGTCTTTTTAGGACTGTAACTTCATCTGCATTATCTAAAAAAAATCTCTTTTAAAGTTCATCTGTAACTTATAAATTCATGTCTTTAAGACTGTAACTTCATCTGTATTATCTAAAAAAAAATCTTTTTTAAAGTTCATCTGTAACTTATAACATTCATGTCTTTAAGGCAGTAACTTGATCTGTATTATCTCAAAAAGAAATCTTTTTTAAAGTTCATCTGTAATTTATAGAATTCATGTCTTTAAGACTGTAACTTCAAACTGATCAAGAAAGACTTGAGTTTTTATCACAGGTTTCTTTTCCTTGTATCCATTAACCCCAACTATTCATCAAACAACACTGTATGGTTGCTCAGTCCAACCACAAGCCCTGATCCCTTGCAACCCTCAATGCCTCCTAAGCAAACAATCCATCAAATTAAGGGCAAATTAACCCCCATACCCTTTCCTCTGTATTCTTTTCTGCCTCCCATCTGCACCCAACAAATGTGACGAAAGACTGATTTATAGCACGAAAGACTGATTTATAACACGAAAAGACTGATTTATAACATGAAAGACTGATTTACAACACAGGCATAGTTTCTTTGCATTGAAAAGTATAAATGTTTACATTCTTTTTCTTTAAAGCATAGTTCTTTAAAACTTGCATAAACAATGATAGTACTGGCCATATGTCTTGGGAATGCCCCCTCTCACACATTTTTTTCGTCTCAGTCTGAAGTTAGTAAGATGTTTAAATGCTGAAAATGTCCATTTAACAGAATCGTTTGTACTATTTGGCCATGATTATAAGCGACAATATCTTTTATTTCATAATATCATTTGCAAAGCATTTCATATATGCTTTTAAGATAGGCAACAGTCTGCAACAAATTTAGGGGTTCTGGAACAAACTGACATTCTGAAACAAAATTGGGGAGTATTTTGCATGTGTCAAATTAAACTGTGTAGATTTCTTAACTACACCGTTGTCAAACAAACCCTTATTCAATACTATTTAAATGCTTGACTTTTTTTTTCTCTAAAAACATGTGTTGTACATAAATACTATACCTGATGTAGTGCATAAATGGACACATAGTTGTACCAAATTTAGAGGCTTAAAACATGATCATTTGTCAAATGTAGTGAAGTGAAAAATATTTCTTTGAACATGATCTCATGGCAGATATCCAACCCTCCATTTTTTCCTCAGTTTTAGAACATTCATGTGAATATGAACTGTCTTGCATGACTTTTTCACTCAGTGTTAATTGGTTGGTTATTTCTTTCTTTTCTTTTCTTTTTTTTTGATAGAGACAGACAGACAGACAGATAGATAGATAGACAGACAGATAGACTGATAGATGGATAGACAGATAGGTAAATAGACTGATAGATAGATGGACAGACAGATAGATAGATGAAGAGATGTAAAAGTAAATATGAGTTTTAAACGAAAAACTTACAATGTTCATGTTCAAAATGAAAAAAAACTGTCCTGGCGACTGAACCTAACCACCAGCCTTGCTCCTTCAGCAATGTGGAATCTGCACAATCTGTGGCTTTTCCAATAAGAATTTTATGAAGGTCTGTGTGTGGTAAACCTCAGGTTACTCCTCCCCCGTCCCCTTCCCTTCCTCACCATCCACTTGCAATGCTCCTCATCACTATCCTCATCACTGTCGATACTCCTACTCTGTCACACCCAGCACAAAATCATTCAAGGTCCGAGGCAGGCCGAGCCTCTCTATGTGCGGGAGGTTATGTGGCGACATCTGGTGGCGGATGACCTCTCGACAGAGCCTCAGCAGGGGCCGAGGCTCATACAGCTCTTTGTGAAGCCATTCGTCAAGTTCAGGCAGGTACTGTCGCAGCTGAATGATTCTCGGCGCGGTGAGGATGTCGTAGGTGTGTGGCACAGCGTCAGCTGCCAGCAGCAGACGCAGGATGGCCACAGTGCCAAACCTGAGCACCTTGCTCAGTGGAGTGTGGCCTGTCCACATAATCACAATGTCAGTGTCAAGACAATGTTCTTTGGCCGTAAAAAGTTACTTTCTTTTTTTTTTTTTTTTTACACCATTTTCATTTGCTTTCACTGTTGTTCAACATAGCTTCACAAAAAAATAAAAGCAACCGCAACAACCAGAAGTTTGGTATAAAAATAAACCAAATAATGATATAACATAAACACACACAGAAAAAAAGGAAATAACTTCAGTATAACATCACTTACATATACACAGCATGGTTACTTATTGACAAATAAAGCACAGTGTTTTAGGACATATTTATAAACTGGTATACATCCTATCATTCAAATACTGCTACTCTTCAGAAATGTATTCATGCTTCTGATGAAAACATGCTGGATAAATAGCATAGGAAAGACAGATAGTTGGAGAGACAGATGGTCAGACAGACAGACAAGCAAGCAAACAGGAAGACAGAATGGGTTGGGTCACAGCAAGTGAAGATTATGTCATTGCCACATAGTACATTATCTCTTGAGTACAAAATAGACACAAAAATATTTCAGCAGCATGTAATATATATATTTTTATATATACATATATATATATATAATATACACGAACCTCACAGAATATCCTCAGCAAAAGAACAAAAGAAAAAAATGACATAATTATTCTAGTACTTGTTGCATTGCATTATGCACATGTCTGTGTTTATGCAGAAGAGTGTAATGTAACTTTGTCAACTACTATCACATCCAGCTCTGGGTCTTAGAATGAAAAAGAAAATCATAGTGTTCTTTTTGTTGTTGTTGTTTTTGTTTTTAGCCAGCTTGTGTACTGGAATAAAATGAGAATTAGATTGTTCCTCTGTGAATATGATTTGTAAAAAAGAAAAAAAAAAAGGAAAAAAAAGGGAATAAAGATTGTGAAATCTGTGGAGGCAACTACCTGTATAAAAGAGGCACTGCTGTTATACTACCTACTTTAAAGGTAAGATTTACAAAAAAAAGAAAAAAAGAAAAGCATTCATGGTGACTCTAGGCATTCTAGCCAACGAATGTAAAAGAGGAGGAATGGTTGGATTAAATGAGGCCACACAACTGTCACCTGGGGTACACTTCAAATTTCTAGCTGAATTCCTTCTTCACAGACGGAAAGAAATAATTTTCTGCATTTTCATTCTCTTTTCTTTATAGCAATATTTCCTGGTCTGAAACAGGAAGCTCCAATACGGACTTCATGCCTTCTGCGTTTTACTCCATCACTGGAGGGGTCTGAACAGACTCCAAAGATGCAGTGGTGACGGGTGAAAACAGTGGTGACTGGTGAAAACAGTGGTGACGGGTGAAAACAGTGGTGACGGGTGAAAACAGTGGTGACTGGTGAAAACAGTTCCGTTAAGATTCCCAGATCCATCCTTCCTAGTGACAAAACGCCACACTCAATCGGTATCTTCCTTTTTCTGTTCTTTCTGGACTTGGTTTTCATTTTTCAAACAAATTCACCGATCAGGCCATATCAGGCTGAAAACCACACCAAAAAAGTCATCCAATGCAAGCCTTAAACAACCAGAGCCATAGAGCAAAATGAAAGAAAAATCATACCAATATCCCATAACAACACTGAAACACACACAGAAAATCAAAACGTGTGTGTGTATGGAGAGGGGACATGTAGGCATGGGGACCGAGGGGAAGGTGAGGGGGGGAGAGATGAGATAAGGGGGGGGGGGGGGGGGGGGGGGGGGGGGGGGGGAATGGCTCTCAGCTGTCAAACACATCAAAATCTTGTTTTGTCCAGTACTTCTTCCTTTACTTCTTGTTTTGTATGACCCTTTTTTTCTGAGTCTGGATTGACAGGAAATCACTTTTACCTATCTGAGATACTTTTTCTACCTTCCTGACAGAGTTTTAGAAGAGTATCGGTAATCGCCACAGAATTTTTAAGACTTCATAACCAAAATTAACAGGATGACAGATAAACTCATCAATTACTAACTACTTTTCTAAACTCATTAATGATATTCTTCCAGGACATCTTCTCTGTATTTGACTATGCACCACAAAACAATAAAGTATATTAAAAAAAAATATTCAAAGATACAACACCACTTTTCCAAAACAAATACATACCAGAAAGCACCCTGGCAAAAACTTGCAGCACAGCAGCAGAGACAGCTAAAATGTCACAAATTTGGAGTCAAAGGTTAAAGGGTTTTTTTCTGATCAAGATTTCCTGTTTAATCCCGGAGACCTGCACCCCTGCATTACAGCAGCAACACATTTTGACCCATTGCTTACCTTTATTGTCAGCCTGGTGAGTGGCAGCACCGTACTTCATGAGCTGCTTGGCAGTGTAGAGGCTTCGCTGGCCCTCGATGGCCATGGAAAAGGCCGTGCGCCCGGCACGGTCCGCCTGTCGGAGCAGAGAGTTCACCATTACCATAGGCAGGACCGCACAGAGTTCTCTGTCTGACAACAATTCATTATCTACTGTCTGATGACAACTTAGTATCTCCGGTCTGATAAATACCCAGTATGTACTGTCTGATAACAACTCACTATCTACTGTCTGAAATCAACTCAGTATCTACTATCTGACAACAACTCAATATTTGCTTCCTGACAACTCACTATCTACTGTCTGATAACAGCTCAGTATCTACTGCCTGATAACAACTCACTATCTACTGTCTGATAACGACTCAGTATCTACTGTCTGATAACAACTCAGTATCTACTGTCTGACAACAACTCAGTATCTACTGTCTGATAACAACTCAGTATCTACTGTCTGATAACAACTCAGTATCTACTGTCTGATAACAACTCGGTATCTGCTGTCTGATAACAACTCAGTATCTACTGTCTGATAACAACTCACTATCTACTGTCTGATAACAACTCAGTATCTGCTGTCTGATAACAACTCGGTATCTGCTGTCTGATAACAACTCGGTATCTGCTGTCTGAAATCAACTCAGTATTTGCTGTCTGACATCAACTCAATATCTACACCTGTGGATCACCTGTGCTGGGGTCAGGCCAGGGTCAACCTGAATATGACTGTAAGTATGGGGAGACTGGAATGAGAGATGCCACTGAGGAGGCACAGGTGATTAAACGGCCAGACACTAAACAAACCAATACCAAAGTAGTGAAATATAGTAGCTCACCAGGTTGACGTTGGCGCCGGCCGTTATCAGGATAGGAATGACGCTGGTGATCTTCAGTCCTGAGGCCAACATGAGAGCTGAGGCCCCGGCAGGGTTAGGTCGGTCCACCTCACATCCCGCTGAACACAGCGTACAACAATACTGTCAGCATTATGTACAACACTAACAACAATGATTCTAATGATTATGACAATAATGATTGTAATGATGAAAAAGACAAACATTTACACACAAGCACTGTATGTTAAAAAAAAAAAAAAATTGGTACTGACTGAAAGAGTGATTTCACCTCTACCTTTTCAAGGACACAGAAGATACAACACGTAAAAGTTTATACCAATGCAAGGTTTTAACATTTGATGAAACTAAATTGCTTCGTAGGTAGTGGTATTAATCAACGACAGTGACCTCATGTTGTTTATGTCCAGTGTCAATTGTACAGCCACAGTGACTTCACAGTGTTCATGTCCAGCGTCAATTGTACAGCCACAGTGACTTCACAGTGTTCATGTCCAGTGTCAACTGTACAGCCACAGTAACTTCACAGTGTTTATGTCCAGTGCCAACTGTACAGCCACAGTGACTTCACAGTGTTTATGTCCAGTGTCAATTGTACAGCCACCGTGACTTCACAGTGTTAATGTCCAGTGTCAATTGTACAGCCACCGTGACTTCACAGTGTTTATGTCCAGCGTCAATTGTACAACCATCGTGACTTCACAGTGTTTATGTCCAGCGTCAATTGTACAGCTACCATGACTTCACAGTGTTTATGTCCAGCGTCAATTGTACAGCCACAGTAACTTCACAGTGTTTATGTCCAGTGTCATTGTACAGCCATAGTGACTTCACAGTGTTTATGTCCAATGGAAAGTGTACAGCCACAGTGACTTCACAGTGTTTATGTCCAGTGTCAGTTGTACAGCCACAGTGACTTCAGGAGAACAGAAAGGACAGACAGAGAAAAGACAGGGAAGTTTGGGAAAGAGAAGGGGAAAGCTGGGCAGCTAGAAACCCAATGACAATGACCACCAATCACACTGACCATCGATCACACTGACCATCGATCACACTGACTATCAATCACACTGAATGTCGATCACATTGACTATCAATCACACTGACCATCGGTTACACTGACCATCCATCACACTGACCATCGATCACATTGACTATCAATCACGCTGACCATCGGTCACACTGACCATCCATCACACTGACCATCAATCACATTGACTATCAATCACACTGACCATCGGTCACACTGACCATCCCATCACACTGACCATCGATCACATTGACTATCAATCACACTGACCATCAATCACATTGACTATCAATCACACTGACCATCGGTCACACTGACCATCCATCACACTGACCATCCATCACACTGACCATCGATCAAAGCTCTGCACAATGGAGCGTGACACGTCCAGCTCGGGCCCCTTCTCCCGCGTGCCCATGGTGAGGACGGCGGCCGACAGCGGCGCGTTCCCTTGATGTCCACCAGGTCAGGGTCAGCCCCGGCCTGCAGCAGTGCCTGTGTCAGGTCAAAGCTGATGTTGGTCACTGCCTCCATCAGTGGGGACCGCCCGCGCTGACGCTTCTCGTGTTGATCTCGGCACCTGTGCATTATTCCTGATTTTAGAGGGGGGGTTTTTGTTGCTTGAATTGAAGAGAACAAAAAGAAAGAGATATATTTTAGGTTGATTTCTACACAAAACAACAACAAAAGACAGTGAAAAAAAAAATCATTTAAAAACAGACCACATTGCCATCCAACAGAGAGAGAGAGAGAGAGAGAGAGAGAGAGAGAGAGAGAGAGAGTAAGAATGAGAGAGAGAGGGAGAATGAGAGACAGAGTAAGAGAGAGGAGAGAAGAGAAGAGAGAGAGAGAGAGAGAGAGAGAGAGAGAGAGAGAGAGAGAGAGAGAGAGAGGAGAGGCCTGCCTGTCCTGTGAGGAAAATATTTCAACTCATCTGACTGATTTCATGTTTCAGTTCCACACTCGGGTATAGTCAGACAATCATATGCACTTTTCATTCTCTTTACAGCGTAATTAAAAACAAAAGAAAAGTAACAAAACTGTGCTTTGTGTGTAAAGGTAGATGTCCCTGAATGACTTCCTTACCAGAACTTATCAACAGTCGGGCAACTTTGGGTCGGTTTACAGCAACAGCCAACTGTAACGCTGTGCGTTCGTTTTTTTGTCTCGGATGTGGAGATCAGCTCCCATGCTCAGCAAACACTTGATGGTCTGTGATAACAATAAGAAGAATGACAACAAAAGCGATGATAATAGTACAGCAATATAATGACGTGTTAATCTTGTTTATCGCTACGATTAAATGAAAGTTTCAAATGCCTTTCAAGTCCTGACCTCATAGTGACCTGCGACTTTCAATTCTCTACGTTCACGCCTACAGTGATTCTGAATTAAAAGTGTTTGACAGCGACAAGTTACTGTGTGTTCGATAGACACTGGTCTCCAGCAAGGGACACTTACTCCTGGCACTAATCCACAACCAAGCAGTACTGTCGTCAGTGTAGGACTACCATGGAGGTGTCCTGTGTATGTCAGTCAGAACAGGTACTACTGAACACTTCCAAAATGCCTCGGCAGCAGGGTACTGTCTCCTCAGTGAAGCCTGTGTGTAACTGTATATAACTAGTGTGTGGAAAGCACAGCCACACATACACACACACACACACACACACACACACACACATAGAAAGAATATAAGACAGAGAAAAGGCAAAGCGCACCGTCATTGAAGAATGTATAACAGCCACATGCAGGGGAGCGTAGCCGGTCATCTGAAGCTGTTTCTTGAAGTTCCCTCTCTCCACCCGTACTGTACAGGGCGGCCCATCCACTGAACAAGGCAACAGCACAAAATGTTCATGGTTGCCACTCTCTGATCAGCTCATGACAAAGGAATCAGTAACTCATCCATCCATTAAATAATGGTCTTTATAGCCAAGCCAACTACGCAGGCCACATGAGAGCTGGAGCTTCATGACCTGAAAATATCCCCCTCTACAGTATTTCAACTAAGCTTACCATGGTATTTCTATTACCTTCTGAAAAAAAAAAAAAAAACAATTCAGAAGAAAAAGTCATACAAATTATATCTTAAACCTGCATATTTGTGTATCATTCAACTTCTGTTTTATGTCATGCATCCTGAAAGATCTACAGATTATTTTCTCAATATCACGGTAATCATTACTCGTTCACTGTTCTGCCAAAATACCGCAAATTTTTCTAATATTTTGAGAATGTGTTCATACACACACACACACACACACACACACACACACACACACACACACACAGATAAGCATGATAAGCATGATAAGAGGATGGGGGGGGGGGGGGGGGTGATGGTGTGAGGGGAGGGAGAAAGAATAAAAACATTCCCTTTGTGGGTTGGAAAGACTTCTTACCAGATAATCCATGATTTTGCTTGTAGGTAAAAAAAAAAAAAAAAAAAAAAAGACATTTTTTCACAAGCAATATTGTTTAAAACACTTTTCTTTTATCTTGCCCCCTCCACTTGACACTAGCATGCATTTCTTTAGTCAAACATGAGCACAACCAAATAAAACTTTCAAAAGCCTGAACGGAAAACTAGTTAACAGTAAAATACTATTCTATGCGATTAACCCCTTGACCATCACTGCCGAGTAAACTGGCCACTGTGGGTCTGAAGCTTATTTGTGATAGGATGGGGCAGACATAATGTGACTAAATACCAACATCCATCTTGTCCTGTTTCACACGGGGAGATACCTGTTCGTTCTTGGGACGAATTGATGCCTTTATAGCGTTTTACACCAAGAACAGTGGTTCTCTGCCAAATATCCAATTTATATGCTACATTTAGTGAAACAAGTTGTGTAGAAGTCAGGGGCTTCAACCCTACCATAAAGACTCTTCAAGAAATGACGATCTTCCCTCTACAGACTTTTCTTTTTTCAAGACCTTTTTTTTTTTTTGGAAGGGGCAGGGGGGAGGGGTCTTGTCTAATCCTGATCTAACTCCCCACAATGATTCTTCCTGTTTGAAGATTGTTTACTAACATATTTGAGCGACCATGCCCAATTGGATAAGACATATTTGTGCACATCTACACACTGTCTCTGAATGGTATGGTGGTTAATGCGTAGAAGAAAAAAAAAAAAGGGGGGAAATTGCGGGGTATCTCCATTTCCAATCAGAGGGATGGATGGTATTTCATGTACTGAAGTCGTAAGTCATCGCTTCAGGTATAGCAGAACAAGAATATTACTGGTTGGCTATTGCCCAGACAAGTGCTGAGATCTTAAGACAGGTAATAGTGTTTTAAAATTCTAAAAACCGTTTTTTTCTTTTTTTTTTTTGAATTTTTCTTAAAAATTCATTAATTATTTTGAACAGAAAATAGTGATATTCCATCGCATTCTGAATTAACCCAAAATAAGTATGAATTATGCATGGTTGGCAGTATGCAAGTGAAATACTGATTTGTTCTTGTTATCAAAGAGAGAAAGGAGAGAATGTTCTAACTCTGTGCGTCTACCCTACCCCCATCCCTAACACCACCCCCAATACATACACACACACATACACAAAATTAAATTCTACTTGAAATTAAGAAAAACATGTTCATTTTATTTGACAAGCAGCGCTTACATCACACGTAAAATAGAAGTTTGCATTGTTTAAAAAAGAATGGGCGATTTTGGATCCTTTGAAAGTATGAAACATAAAAAGACACCCAAGACACAATGCATGTCGATACATCACCAGACATGTGGTAACCGACTCACTTTTGCATACTGTGTTGCAGTCACATCCGCTTCGGATCAACTGGCGTATCTTATCGCAGTGATTAAGCCGCACTGCCTTTATGAGATCGTTTTCACCATCAGTGTTCCCAACACAGATTTTATTGCTAGGCACTGCGTCGTCATCGTCCTCCTCCTCATCATCATGAAGAACCTCATGTGAGTCACTGCTGGTTACTGTTGGTTGGCCTTCCTCTGAAACAGTTGCGATTAAAGAAAAAAGACTTCTTGAAAATTCTAATTTAGAATAGTAAAGACAAGATCTCTGTATTAACAATGTTAAGTTTTTCACTCAAAAAGAATTCATCATTTCAAACTACAATAGTAGCAAGACTCATCATATGGTTTGTTTAAAAGATCTTTAAGAAAATTTCTATTA
The DNA here is from genome assembly GCA_016801955.1 of Conus betulinus. Lineage (NCBI taxonomy): Eukaryota > Metazoa > Mollusca > Gastropoda > Neogastropoda > Conidae > Conus > Conus betulinus. The sequence goes on from JADBJO010004862.1 coordinate 181,666, forward strand.
CTTGCTGAGTAAAATACATAGGATGAATAAGCACCAGCATTTATTTTGATGATGGGGATAGGTAACAATGTAAGAAATTATCAGCCACAAGTCTGCTGCAATGATGTCAGTCAGGTTCAGCACAGGTTGAACAGTCTTTTCACTTACAAGTGCACTAAACAAGTTTTTATTTGATTTTGAAACACACAAATTTGGACAGAATCATAGCATACTTACAAGTGCACAAACAAGTTTTTATTTGATTTTGAACACACAAATTTGGACAGAATCATACTATAGCAAATACTCCAACAGCATCACCAAACCCACTCTGTTTTCAGGGTTAATAATCATGTATCTGGAATCTGGAGCAATGTTTGCAGAACAGTAGATACTTTAGCTTCACATGAGTTTACCATATAATGCACTGTATTACACTTTTACAGTGCATCTGTGTACTAATGTGACTGACATATAACGTATAGTAATAGTATTACAAATTACACTGGCAATAGTGAACAGATATATATGCATCATACTGTATACAGTGACATAGCATAGGTCAAGTCTCACAATTTAATCATATAATTAGGTAAACACGATTTTTTAATTTCATGAACTTATGTGGGATCAAAACACAATGCAGCAACCTGTAAGCTGCAGTCGCAGAGTGTAAGGATGTACAGCGCCACAGCTCCCCATCCAACATTGCAGGATGAAAAGAATCATCTGTCAGCTGTTCTATACAAAGCTCCCCATCCGACATTGCAGGATGAAAAGAATCATCTGTCAGCTGTTCTATACAAAGCTCCCCATCCGACATTGCAGGATGAAAAGAATCATCTGTCAGCTGTTCTATACAAAGCTCCCCATCCGACATTGCAGGATGAAAAGAATCATCTGTCAGCTGTTCTATACAAAGCTCCCCATCCGATATTGCAGGATGAAAAGAATCATCTGGTCAGCTTGTTCTATACAAAGCTCCCCATCCAACATTGACAGGATGAAAATCATCATCTGTCAGCTGTTCTATACAAAGCTGTTCTATACAAATCCCCTCCCCATCCAACATTGCAGGATGAAAAGAATCATCTGTCAGCTGTTCTATACAAAAGCTCCCCATCCAAACATTGCAGGATGAAAAGAATCATCTGTCAGCTGTTCTATACACAGCAGCAGTTTTCAAAATATGTTGTATAAAATTTTCTGTCTTTTCACTTTACCATCTCTTCTGTTTCCCCATGCTTTCTTCTTTGAGAACTGGAGCTCCTGATCAAAACATTT
>JADBJO010004863.1:15000-35000 GCA_016801955.1 Conus betulinus
CAGTATTACTCTACCTTTCACCTCACAACCTTTCATCATGAGCAGTAGTACTCTACCTTTCACCTCATAACCCTTCATTGTGAACAATAGTATCCTACCTTTCGCCTCACAACTCTTCATCGTGATCAGTAGTACTCTACCTTTTACTCTCACAACTCTTCATCGTGATCAGTAGTACTCTATCTTTTACCTCACAACTCTTCATCGTGATCAGTAGTACTCTACCTTTCACCTCGTAACTCTTCATCGTGAGCAGAAGTACTCTACCTTTTACCTCACACCCCTTCATCGTGAGCAGAAGTACTCTACCTTTTACCCTCACAACCCTTCATCGTGAACAATAGTACTCTACCTTTTACCTCACAACCCTTCATTGTGAACAAATAGTACTCTACCTTTTACCTCACAACCCTTCATCGTGAAACAATAGTACTCTACCTTTTACCTCACAACTCTTCATCGTGAGCAGTAGTACTCTACCTTTCACCCTCACAACCCTTCATCGTGAGCAATAGTACCCTACCTTTCACCTCACAACTCTTCATCGTGAGCAGTAGTACTCTACCTTTTACCTCACAACCTCCCTATGAACAACGCCACTCCCCTCCCCCCGCTTCCCCCCTCCCTCCACTCCCCAGGAGAGGTGTGGGGGGGGGGGGGGGTGGAGTGGCGTCTGGAGGTCAAAGGGTGAGCAGTGCTGTCCATCGGGAGAGAAACATGAGGTAGCAGGTGACGTGTTCGTGATGAGGGGGGTCGGGAGTTAGAAGGTCAAGTACTGACGTTTAGGACGACGGGTACAGGGGAAAAAAAAGAGGTAGAGTGGTGTTGTTCATGAGAGGTTTTGTGAGGTAGAGAGAGTACGGTGGTGTTGTTTGTGATGAAGAGCTGTGAGGTAGAAGGTAGAGTGGTGGTGTTCACACACACACACACACACACACACACACACACACACACACACACACACACACACACACACACAGGTGCATGCACACACACACACACACACACACACACACACACACACACACACACACACACACACACACATACAAGCACGCACGCACACACGCACACATGCACGCACGCACGCAAACAGGCACGCATTAATCACACACACACACACACACACACACACACACACACACACACACACACACACACACACACACACACACACATACACACACGGGTTAATAAGTTAATAAACACGCAAGGAAGTGAAACAAATCCATTTTGTACATGGCCCAGTTCGGAGCGACAGTGACCCAAAACAGAGTTTGAACAATGACGTTGAGATGAACGTACAAGCAGCTCCTTCGCTTTGTGCAAACGGCTGTGGACTGATCCTTGAAAAGAGAAAAAAAAAAAAGAAAAAAAAAGCAGCAGAAAATTGGATTGGACGGCACAGTCAGAATATGAACCCTTTCAATAGCAACATAAGGCTTCCGATTTCTCTCTTGTGGATAGACCAAACAAGAGAGTCTTCCCAGAGTAAACTCATTTCCCACACACCGAATCCTCGGTTCGGTTTCTCCCAGCTGTGATGCAATCCAGTTAAATCCATTTTAATTCGGATAATTATCCTCAGAGCAGGAATGCGCTTACAGACCTGAATTCGTGTGTGGTGGTCTGTCTGTCTGTCTGTCGGCCCGTCTGTCTGTCAGTCGGTTTGTCTGCATGTCTGTCTGTTTTTCTGCGTTTATTTTTGTCATAAAGGCAAAACATATATGCGTACACACACACACGCACGCACGCACACACACACACACACACACACACACACACACACACACAGAGAATTGAGAGGGTCTTTATTGTCTCTACGTGGTAAAAGTTTGAGATTTCTAGGTACCAAACGAGTAAAAACACTGACGAGAAACTCTTTCGGAAACGAAGACAATAGTTTTCACACATGTTTTCACACCGCTGACTCCAGACGAACCCATCATATGCGTTGATCAGTAAGTAAACGTGCGCCGCCAACTAATGAGAAATCAATTCACTGGTGTCTGAAAGAGGGCGCAGATCTCATGTGATCAGGTGCGAAGGGATAGCGTACTGCGTACTTGTCTCGGATTCTGAAGTGTGTGTGTGTGTGTGTGTGTGTGTGTGTGTGTGAAAATTTGGAAAAAAAAATTCAAACGAGTCATCAATCCTTAATCTACGTCATATCTGCAGAACAATTGTATTGCTCGTTTTTTTATCCGCTTGAGATGGAGGTGTTTTTTTTTTTTGTTTTTTTTGTCGGGATACATGATAATAGCTAACCTTCATGTTTTAATAAGAAGAGAAGAAGAAGAACAAGAACAAGAAGAAACAAACAAGTCCAGAATGAAGTAAACAAAATGAAATGAATAGAAAGGAGTCGATTTTGTCTTTCGGAATACCTGCTTACACCCAACCTTTACTACTTAAAAAAAGCAACAACAACAACAACAACAACAACAACACACAAACAAAGAAATGCGACAAGGTGATCACAACTGAACTATCATAACAAAAAGATTCCAGATTTTTCTCCTCCCCCCCCCCCCCCCCCCCCCCCCCCACACCCCCACCCACCCCACCACCACCACCACCACCAGTTTTGAAGCATGAGGCATAATACAATGCGTGAGGCAAATCGTATTGAGCAGAATCCTGTAACGTAACCAGAGAAAAACAGAAATTAAACAAGAGAAGTCAAAGACAAAAGGAAGCAGTACTGCGCACTGTCTTTGCTTGATAAATGAAGCTAAACTGTGGATTTTCAATGGGAAAATGTCACAAAAATTTAAAATTAAAAAAAAAAAAAAAGAAAAGAAAAGAAAAAAAAAAAAAACAATGAAAATGTTCCCACGAACAAAAAGGTTAGACGGTACTCTCGTAACGTTTCATACTTTTGACATACCATAACGTTTCATACTTTTGACATACCATAACGTTCATACTTTTGACATACCATAACGAAATCAAATCCATCTCCAGTGCCGTTCATATCACAATCTGTGCACACTCTCTCTTCTCCCCAGGGATGCCCTCTTCCCAGTCTAATCATTCGGCTTGCAGGTGTCCGTATCCGTATCAGTTTGCAATACATGACGAGTATATGATGGAATGAAGATCAATGGCGTCGGGCAAAACGGAAGGTGGTAATATGCTCAGTGTGGATAAAACCAGGCCGCGTAGAGAGTACCAGGCCTCCCCCCCCCCCCCCCCCCCCCCCCCCCCCCCCCCTGATTCTTCGATTCCCTTCTACTAAGCTATTCGTGATTTGTATACAGAAACACGTAACAAGTCATTTAAAAAGATTTCAACGCAATAAAACATCAGGTAAAAAAAAAATTTCAGTCATAATTATTAGCAAATCGCTCAGGGGGACGGACAGCTGGTACCCATTCCAGTGTTGAAATTCTCACTACCAAGTTGTCAAATCGCAGTGCGAAAAGCAGCACAATTTCGAATGTGAACAATGGAAAATCTAAGTGTCATGAGTGTCTAGGACAAAGACAGTCGGACGGGCCACAAAGACAGGGGGGAAGAAAAGCAGTAGACAACAGTCTTTGAGATCGACAGAAGAGAGGACATTTTAGTCGCAGAATTTGCTGAAGGTAGGAGTACACTGAAAACAGTCATCCAGTATCATCACAGACTGTAGTGTTAGTACCCAACAAATCGACGCCAGGACACAGATTACAGACGTTGCTGTCTTTTCTGGTGATAAGTGGTGAACGCCAGGACACAGGTTACAGACGTTGCTGTCTTTTCTGGTGATAAGTGGTTAAAGTTGAACGCCAGGACAGGACAGACGTTGCTGTCTTTTCTGGTGATAAGTGGTTCAAGTTGAACAGGACACAGGTTGCTGCTGTTTTCTGGTGATAAGTGGTTAAAGTTGAACGCCAGGACACAGGTTACAGACGTTGCTGTCTTTTCTGGTGATAAGTGGTTCAAGTTGAACGCAGGACTCCCATGACGTTGCTGTTCCTGGTGATAAGTGGTTCAAGTTGAACGCCTAGATTACAGACGTTGCTGCTTTTCTGGTGTATTCTGAACGCACTCCCATCCCACCTGGTGTTCGAACCCTAAACACTGGCTGTATTCTGAAAGACCCTCCCACCGCGCCACTTCACGCTTCCCCCTGGCTTCTCCAACGAGACGACTATTTTCAGGTCCGCCCATTTCATTTTCAGGAAGTGAAAACAACATGTGTAACAGTATCAGCGGTCAGCATGATCTCCTTTAGTGCTGGCGTAAGGACTGATGTGTCACATGATTCATCACGAATGTATTTTTGTTTGGTTGGTTGTTTTTACCTATTTATTTTTTGTTGTTAAAGGAACCATTTCCCATCATTCTTTCATCAACAAAGTTTCGGAAAGTTGCGTTTGACAAAGTTGACAAAGTTGCGTTTGACGTTTTAGTCCATCAATTTGATAACGAGGTCAAAATTTTCTTTATTTTCTAGCCTAGTGCCGTGACACTTGCAACCTGTGGAAATTAAGCAGTTCGTTTTGGTCATTGCATCGCCAGTGAAGATACTGCTCCACATTCACCTGCCACCAGTTTTGTGCCATCCGTCATCCCAGCAACACCGTTGTTTAGGGATATTAATAGTTTCAGTCAGCGCTGTTTGGGTGTTACCGTTAATTATCTAATTGACTGATTAATTGATGGATTAAATTTAATCATTTTTTAAACATCTCAGCACGTGCTACTGATGATCCTGCATAAAACTATATCGTCCCAATTTACATCGCTCAAAAAAAAATGATGTTAGTTCTCTACATACATCTTTTCCGAGTAAGTCTTGCCTCGGTTTTTCAATAATTGTCCAACGACTGCATTCTTTCTGATTACGGCACAAGCAACTTTCCGATCACCGACCAGCCGCCGTGGCGAAGTGGTTAGCGTCGCGGACTCCCGGCTGGGAGGTCGTGGGTTCGAATCCCATCAGAGTCATGTGGTTTTTTCTGCCCCGACCGGCTCCTACCCACAGTTGAGTTTGCTGCGGACTCAGTTGGGAAGACTGGGACCACACAGTCGAGTTTTATCCACTTAATGGATGCGTTTCTGAGAGTGTTGCTCAAATTTCCTGACCAACACTGCAGGTGCCTGTATCTCTCGGCCTGGTTGACGCCGGGATATATTATGAAAGGAAGCGTAGAGTACAGCCCTGTCATGTTGTCTCAGACCGGAATGGAAATCCGTAGCATCATCTTAATCATCCTCATTCTCATTGATCAGCATTTAAAAAAAAAAGTCAAGTTCTGTGGCCCTTCATGTCCTGTTCTCATTGTGATCTCAATTTCGATGTCCTCTCCACGTCTGTGGCCTTGGTTTGGTTCCGTCGGGGTCACCGGTATCGGCGAGTCCATGGGGGCTGTCGTTGGACGGACGTGGTGGCGCCCTCCGGAGGGAGAGCTCACTCACGCCGGCTCCGCGACTAAGCAATTATTGTCGTCAGTAGGGGGCTTAGTAGGTGGTGTCCTGCGTATGTTAGATCAGAACAGGCGCCCCTGAACACCACCGAAGTGACTCGGCAGCAGTGCAGTGTCTCCTCCGGTGGGTTGCCTCTTGACGACTTGACATTAACTGCTCCCTGTGGATTGCTGGTGCCGGGCTCTGAGGTGGCACAGAGGTTGGACAGAAAAAAAAAAAAAAAAAAAAAAAAAAAACTTTCCGATCACCGCAGGTAGTCGCTAATGATGTGAACTGATGTTGCAATGTCGGAGTTTCCAGTAATGGCCCAGTCCAAGCCTGAGTCGCTTGACTTGCTAATCCCTGTGGTCTTGTCCTGCACTTTGTCCATGTCCTTGGCGGTAACTAACCCCTTCTCTTTCTTAATTTTGCTTTGTTTTCCACCCTCAGTCACTCCGTTTTGTAACTATTCCTGTGGGGTTGTTTGTGTAATGCAATGGTGAGTCTAACGCATGATTATTGAAAGTCCCCAAACCAGAACAGCCCAGAACAGAGTGCGATAGCGAAGGCTCGTCGATGGCCTATGCTCCACGGGGAGCGATGGGCATGATGATGATGGAATGAAACGTTGCTGATCTTATGGAAAGTTTGTTTACTTCGGCTTGCTGGTGAAATTTACATTTTGAGTTGGGTATTTGATTAAAAAAAAAGAAAAAAGATTCAGACAGTGGCCAAGATGTTTCTCACGTCCACGTTGCTTCTGGGGTAAATTACACTGAAGATCTTCTCTAGTTTTTCAACATGAATTTTCTTTTCAACAGTAGGTAAGAGCTGCGCCCCCCATGCAGAAAATGAGCTCCATCACACCGGATAGGCGTCTGACCATTTTTTTTTTTTTTACCTGTGCAAAGTTCATTTTGCTCCGTTCGTGTGATGGCCACGAGCCCCACCGTATCGTGTGTTTGAAACCTCGTATTAAAGACTTTCCGAACAAAGATGCGTTTTTTTTTTTTCTCTCCACAATTTGTCTTTGTAAAAGACGGACTACTTAAAAGAAAATGGATGACAAACGTCCAGATAGACAACACGCACGCGCGTGCGCGCGCACGTACGCGCACACACGCAGGCACGCACAAACACACACTCTCACGCGCGCACACCCACACACACACACACACACACACACACACACACACACATACACGCGCGCGCGCGCGCGCGCGCGCGCACACATACACATACACGCGCGCGCGCACACACACACACATACAATGCATGCGCGCGCCCACACATGCACACTACACACACACAAACAGCACGCGCGCGCGCATACACACACACACACACACACACACACACACACACACACACACACACACACGCTTGCACGCGCGCGTACGCATATACACACATCATGACGCCTTGAGAGAGGGAGACAGACAGACAGACAGAGAGAACACCAAACAGGAGAGAGAGAGAGAGAGAGAGAGAGAGAGAGAGAGAGAGAGAGAGCTGACAAAAAAAAAAAAAAAAAAAAAAAAAAAAAAATGGCGACGTCTGTCTCGAGCTCCTGAGTTTAGTTTCACGGAGACGAAGGTGGATTCCGGTCACACTAGAACGGAGGTACAAAAAAAAAAAAAAAAAAAAAAAAAAAAAGAAGGGGAGACAAGAAAAAAGCAACACCATAAAAACCAGCCCACAAACAAAAGTTATCTCTCCCTGGCAGCAATTTCTCCCGTTTCTCTCCCCTGCCTTTTCTTCAGTCAGACATCTTCTCCCCTTTCTCTCCACTCTCTCGTAATTGGAAACGCAAGAGTGCGTCTGTTGATGTTTGGGAGCATTTTGCGCAAAAAATACATTCTGTCCTGGCGCGTTTTCATCATGGGGGGGGGGGGGGGGGGGGGGGGGGGGGGGGGGGTGGTGTTGTAGACGAACTCCGGCGAGTTTCCATGCGACTGAGCTCATTAGAAGGGAAATCTGTTTTGATGTATGTTGTTTTAGAGACCAGCCAACTTCCACCCTACCTTTGAGGCTGATGCGACATTTTACTTGCGATTTATTTTATTCTTGATTTTGTTAGTTAGGGTCATTTGTTTAAATAATGAAAAAGGGGAAATAGAAAGAGAGAAAGAAAGGGGAAAGAAAGCGAGTCGTTGCTTATATATATATCTATCTATATATATATCTATCTATCTATCTATATATATATATATATATATATATATATATATTATATATATATATATATATGGTAATGTTGCTTATAGCCCAGCGGACGGGCCACATCAGGGCTGAGTTATCTACACACACACACACACACACACACACACACACACACAGAGAGAGAGAGAGAGAGAGAGAGAGAGAGAGAGAGAGAGAGATAAAGTCTGTAGAGTGCAGTACATGTTAATGCAAACATAATGCTTGTGGAAGTGTGGAGTCTTTTGAACCACAGACGGGACAGAGAACACAGAAGCAGAAGTGTAGAAACAGACGTGTAGCAAAGCTGTAAGAACGTAGAGCCGTGCCGTGGCGAATAACAGAGATGTGGAAATGTGGACTACGAATAGTAGAGATGTGGGAATGTGGACTACGAATGATAGAGATGTGGGAATGTGGACTACTAGCGAATGACTAGAATGTTGAGATGTGCACTACGAATACTAGAGATGTGGGAATGTGGAACTACACAGACCTTGGGATCGAAGAGGTAAGAACATGTGGGAATTTCGGTAACAGAAAGGTACTGGAGCTATGGAGGTGTGGCAGTATTGAGGGTGGCAGTTAACGGCTGTGTCAGTGAGGAGTTACGGAAACCTACCGACCTGTCAATAGCAGAGTGGGGGAACGTAATGGTTGTGTCAGTATATGGAACTGCGGCAGTGAGCTCATGGAATATGTATCAGTGGCAACATGGGAGGTCGTGTGTTCTGTTGATATAGAATGTAGAGTGTTGGACCAGCGGGCTAACTGTGGCACTGTGAGGGGACAGGTGGTTGTATCGATAGAGAGTTGTAGTTGCATCTGTAATGGGAAGAGAGATATGAAAGCTGACACTGAGCTGCTGGAATGTTAAATTTGGCAAAATAAGGAGCCATAGAAACATAGAGGTATGGAAACATACGGCTTTGGGAATATCAAAGTTTTGGAACAGAGTGCTTCGATAATACGAAACGATGGGAATATGAAGCCGTGTGACTATAGAACGGCAGTAACAAAGCAGGAACTCGGAGGTGTAGGAACTTGTGGCTTTGAGAATTTAAAGTTTTGTGAACATAAAGCTACAAGCATATAAAAGTCTTGGACTAAACAACTGTGAGGATGGAAAACTGTACGAACATAGAACTATGAGGCTATGAAATTATGGAAAACACACTGCGCTCAGTGCGTATGGCTGTGAGAATGCAGAGCTGAACAGACACGGGGTAAAAAGAAGAAGCTGTAGTAAGTAGGTATAGGTGAGTAAGATGTTGTTGTTTTTGTTGTGTTGTTGTTGTTGTTGTGTTCTTCTTCTCTTCTTCTTCTTCTTCTTCTTCAGAATCAAATCTTTAGGAATGGTGGGACTGCTTTTAAGGTATTGTGAGTTGATTTCAACGTGGTGACTGCCCTGCTGTGGCCCTTTGCGGTCGGCTGGGCTGTAAGCAACATTACCTTACCTTACCTTTCATGGTACAGACACTTGACAGGATATTACTTTTCTTTAATTTAATTTCTCTTTTGGATCTTTGCGCTCTCAGCAAGATATGGTAGACAAAGGCAGTAATAGTATTACTTTTGTTCACTTTTGTTCACTGTGTTAGTTCTTGAGCAGACCACGGAATCAGAGTGTTCACAACGCAGATTTGAAAAGAGAGAGAGAGAGAGAGAGAGAGAGAGAGAGAGAGAGAGAGAGAGAGAGAGAGACTCTTTGTTTAAGAAAATTTAAAAATCCAGAACGGTAGGAGCATAGAGTTAAAAAGCGTAAGAGGTATGGGGGGAATATGCGCCAGTGAAACCATCCATACTTTTTTTTTCTTTTCTTCCTCTTTGTCGTCATAATGAAAACGCTCCAACTCTCTCTCCCCCTTTAAGGACACAAAGAAGCAGGTCCATGCGCAACGCTGTGTGTGAGATGTAGCGAAAAACGAGTTGATGATAAACTGAGACTCAATTGAAAAAGCAGAATCACACTCTCTCTGCTGCTGATGCTTACTCTGTCTGTTCCCCCCCCCCCCCCCCCCCCCCCCCTCGTCCATCCCACCCTCCACCCCCACCCATCATCTTCCCCCCCCCCCCCCCCCCACCCCACCTACACCTAGACCACTCTCCCCAATCCGTTGGAGACTTCCTGCTGTGTGAAAATGATTTAGATCGTGTGTGGGATGCCGGAACGCGGCAGTGCGGTATGCGTCGCCGGTCTGTGGTGTAATGGCACACTGGATTTCTTGGGACCCCGGCTCTGTAGACTATAGCTCGCTGTGGGGGAAATCTGAATACGATTTATTGACTCTCTCCTAGTCTTTTCTGTCTGTCTGTCTGTCTGTCTGTCTCTCTCTCTCTCTCTCTCTCTCTCTCTCTCTCTCTCTCTCTCTCTCTCTCTCTCTCTCTCTCTCTCACCGAATCTCTCTCTTTTCTCTCTCTCTCTCTGTCTGTCTGTCTGTCTGTCTGTCTGTCTGTCTGTCTCTCTCTCTCTCTCTCTCTCTCTCTCTCTCTCTCTCTCTCTCTCTCTCTCTCTCTCTCTCCATTTTGTCTGTCTGTCTTTGCAATCATTAACACGGAGATGGAGGGTGGGGGGGGGGGGTGGGGGACGAAGGAGGGCAATAATCAAATAGATACGATGAAAAAGCTCTCTCTCTCTCTCTCTCTCTCTCTCTCTCTCTCTCTCTCTCTGTGTGTGTCTGTGTGTGTGTGTCTGTGTGTCTGTGTGTGTGTGTGTGTGTGTGTGTGTGAGAGAGAGAGAGAGAGAGAGAGAGAGAGATTTCTCGTTGTACATTTATTTTATTCGCTCACCTTTTCCCTCCCTCCACCTCCGTGTCAATGATTGCATAAATGTAGTACGTCGATTGAGGGTTTTTTAATGTGTGTGTGTGTGTGTGTGTGTGTGGTGTGTGTGTGTGTGTGTGGCTTCTGTAAAAAAAAAACCCAAAAAACAACTTCGTTACGTTGCTAGAATTATCACCAGTAACACAGACCACGATGTTTGGAACACATGGCCTACCTTCGTCTGTGAAAACTGATTCCACAAACATGAGCATGCTTGACTTTATTCTACGGCCTTGCCCAGGTTTTTTCCTTCGGTTCTGCTACTAAGAGTATGGTTTTTAAAGGCCGTTAAACAAAATAACAGATAAATGATAAAATAAGTAGATTTGTAAACAAATGAATAAATAAATGCCTTCTTCCTCAGCGGACACAGAATTACTCGTGTGTCCTTAGACCAACTAAAAATTATGGCGTCAGCTTCCTGTTTTAAAAGGTTTTTTTGTTTGTTTTTTTTTTTTCCCTCTCCCAGGCAAAAAAAAAAAAAAAAAAAAAAAAAAAGTCATTTTTCTCTCCCTTCCTGGCCAATAAACATGGCGCACTCGGCTCGTTCAAGTCTCGGCACGGAAAAGACAACCGAAACGAAAATTGTTTTGCACGGGGCGCGGCCAGACGGCGTCGTTTGTCAGTTGCACGCGCGGGGGGTAATGCGAAAACAGTACCTCGGGGACTGAGCGAAACGAAAGAAGAAACAAACAAACAAACAACAAACAAAACAAAGCAAAGCAAAAGGAAAACAAAACAAAAGAAAAAAGACCGAAAACAGAACGAGCTTTAACGAGCCGAGAACGCGTGGGAGCCGCCATGCTTCTGTCTGCAGGCTTCACGTTGTTGAAACATTGATATGTGCACTGGGTGTTTGATGCTTGCTTGCTTGCTTGCTTGCCGCTGGCGCGTCGGATGCGTTTTCTTTTGGTTTGGTTTTTGTGGGGTTTTGGGACAATCTGAGCGGCTCTGAAGATGAGAGAGAGCACTGGCTGAACACCAAGAGAAGGATGCAACTTTTTTTGTGTGTGTGTGTGATTGGAAAACGGATGCGGCTGTTGAAAGTGAACGAATAAATGAACAAACCAATGAGGGAGAAAGAAGAGGTGAACAAATAGACGGATAAACAGAGCACTGGCAACACCCCGGGGCGAGGATGGTGTTAATGTTTTGGTGATTGGTAAAACAGGCGCGGCTATTGACAGTGAATAAACGAATGGACGAACAAGTGATGGATGAAGAAAAAAAAAGTAACCAAACAGGTAAACAGATAGGTAAAAAAATAAATGAATATATTATACTGTAGCACGTCAGACCATCCTTAAGATCACGAAGCGATGTAAACTACGGCTGATCCGCACATCCAGAGATCTTCGGGAACCGTTAGAGGTTCAGGTTAGCGAGACGCAGTCGACGTCAAGGTGAAAAACCAGACATTGAAAGCTGATGAGATAAAAGACGAGTTTCCATTCATCTGTTTAAAAGCCAGTTATGAGCATGCGCGCGGTGTGTGTGGCTGTTCTGTCTCCCCTACCCCCCCCCCCCCCCCATCCACCCACCCCCCCCTTCTATTCCGTCCCTTTCCGTCCCGCCTCTCTCTCTCTCTCTCTCTCTCTCTCTCTCTCTCTCTCTCTCTCTCTTTAGAATGGGTGGTCACCTATCAATGTATGAAAAATGGTCTTATGGAAATGCAGATGTTCAAGTAGTTAATTCATATAAATATCTTGGAATGATATTTTCAACAAAATTAACTTTCCGTTACGCATGGGAAGAATCTCTGATGAAAGGGAAAGAAGGTACTATTGAAATTCTGAAATCCCTGAGGAAACTGAATTGTACAGACTGTGGTATATTTTGGAAAATGTTTGATGCACAGATAAAACCTCTTCTTACTTATGCAGCTGAAATTTGGGGCTTACATGAAAATTTGCAGATGGAAAAAGTACATACGTATGCTATGAAGCGTTTCCTTCAAGTACCTATTCATTCATCCAACACCCGTTTTATATGGAGAAATGGGCAGATACCCGTTGTATATACATTGTACATTTGTGAAATGTATTAAGTACTGGTTGAAGATCTTGAAGCTACCCCAGTCCCGTTTCAGCAGGCAAGCCTATGATATGATGCTTTTAGAAATGGGAAAAAGGTAAAGAAAACTGGGCTTATAAAGTAAAGAAAGTCCTTTCAGAACAGGGTTTTGGAATAGTGTGGATGACCCAGGAAGTAGGAAATGAGCAACAGTTCATTGCGGAATTTAAAGACAGGCTTATTTGTTCTTTTAAACAGAATTGGCACTCAGATATGGAAAGTAAAGAAAAATATCGCTGGTTTTTCTCATTTAAGAATGTGTGTTCCATCCTGAAAAGTGTCTCAGTGTCATAACAGATAGATGGCACAGAATCAATTACGCAAGATTTAGGTTGCGAACTTTAGGTTTTAATGCGAACAAAAGATGGTTTGAATGTGAAACATCCACAGAATCTCCTTGTCCTGCATGTAGACATATTATTGATGACGAAGAACACTTCTGTTCCACTGTATTGCTTATAATGAAGTGCGGACAAATTGTTCATTTTTCCAGTTAGATATAGCGAAAAAAACAAAATGTCGCTGGCGTGTTATCATCAAATGATGAACTTGCAATTAAATCAGTTGCGAAATTCATCGCGGAAGCATTGAAAATTAGGCAGATGAAGGATAGTGAAGTTTAAGATAATACATTATAAGAGATATCTGATGAATATTATCATTCACCGCATGTGGAAGAGATCAGTAAAATACAATGTCATCATCTGATTGAGTGGTGGATGGTCGAGTCAGTCTTAAGGTTTTTTTTTTTTTTTGTTTTTTTTTTTTTTTTTTTTTTAACTTTACTGCATTACTCCTGTGCGTGAGGTGAGGACATAACGAAATGTTACGAATTTATTTGTTTTTGTTAACTTTGGATTTGATACACACTAGGAATGAAAGTGTACTATTTGTTTGCAGGAAGGAAGAGGGAAATGTTTTTGTTCTGTTACCTCTCCCCCCTTGTCAAAAGACCTCATTGGTATGACAATAAAATATCAAAGTGTCATAGTGTCTCTCTCTCTCTCTCTCTCTCTCTCTCTCTCTCTCTCTCTCTCTCTCTCTCTCTCTCATTTCATTTCATCGCGGAAGCATTGAAAATTAGACAGATGAAGGATAGTGAAATTTAAGATAATGCATTGTTAGAGATATATGACTAAATGTTATCATTCATCGCCACGTGGAAGAGATCAGTAAGATACAATGTCATCATTTGATTTGAGGACATAAGGAAATGTTACGAGTTTATTTTGTTTTTGTTAACCTTTGATTGATAGACACTGGGAATGGATGTGTACTATTTGTTTGCAGGAAATGAAGAGGGAAATGTTATTTGTTCTGTTACCCCCCCCTCCCCCCTCTTCAAAAGACTTCTTTGGTAATGACAATGAAATATCTCCCTCACCTCTCTCTCTCTCCTCTCTCCTCTCCCCTCTCTCTCTCTCTCTCTCTCCTCCCCTCTCTCTCTCTCTCTCCCTCTCTCTCTCTCTCTCTCTCTATCTCTGTGTGCGTGTGTGTGTGTGTGTGTGTGTGTGTGTGTGTGTGTGTGTGTGTGTGTGTGTGTGTGTTCTTTTTAACATCTGAGCATGAAAGTGATTTTCAATAAGAGGACAGAGGAACAGATGTGTAGACTTGTAAATGGTGCGAGGGCAAGCGCATGCTGTGTGAGTTACCTGCCACCACAACATCGGCTACTCTCTCTCATTCTGAAGAGATATGCATTTATTTGTCTGTACCTCTGTATCTAGAGTCTGTCTGTCTGTCTGTCCTGTCTCCCTATCTCTCTCCCCCCCCCCCCCCCCCCCCGCCTCTCTCCTCTCTCTCTCTCTCTCTCTCTCTCTCTCTCTCTCTCTCTGTCGTATTGCTATAATCTATTCATTTTCTCACAAAAGCTATGAGATAGTAGAAGTGGGTTCAACAGTTAGCATTCTAACAAATTGTCCTCGAACGCCAACTAACTAACTAACCTTTTTTTCCCTTACGTTTGCAAAGAAGCGCGTCCTATTTTCGTGCCGGGCGAGCAATTAACCGCTTCCTGTTTGCAATAACATTACGCGGGTCTACTTTTTCCTTGAAAAGACAACACGGAAAACGATCGGTCTTCCATTTTGGCTCATACCCTTCCCGCTCTCCCTCCCCCCCACCCCCACCCTCCTCCCTTCTCTTCTCATCCTCCAGCTCTGCTGTTTTTTTTTGTTTTTTTTTCCATTTTTCTCCTTTTCCTTTTCCTTCCTCCTTCTCCTTGTCCTTCTCTTTGTCCTCCTACCCCTGTTTTCCATCCTCTTTTTTCTCTCCTCCTCCTCCTCTTCCTTCCGCTTCTCTTTCTCTTCCTCTTACGCCTCCTCCTCCTCCTCGTCCTTTACCTCCTCCTATTTGTTCTTCTTCATCTATCGTCTTTTGTCGAATAAGTCCTGGCAGGACGCAGTTTGTTTGAATTTCGTTCGCGATTTATCTTCTACGGTCCAGTCAGAAAAGAATGCAAGCTCCATCGTCCCACTCAGTTGTGGACTAGTACAGAGTAAAACATGCCACCCGTAGTGCCTCACCTGTCCAACGGGTCAGGGACGGATGGCGGTTACAAAGATTCCATACCTCCTCCTATACACTCACACACACAGACAGACAGACACACACACACACACACACACACACACACACACACACACACACACACACACCGCTTCCTTGTTGTAAAAGCCGCTGATAGGTCCATGGTGGTGTGAACCATTGTGTTTTCACATGGCGGACCTGCTGACACTAGATTTTTTTTTTTTCTAATCAACAGGCAGTCAAGAAAAAGAACTCTGTCCGTCTGTTTGTCGTCCCTCTCCGTCCCCTCCCCCACCCTGCTTACCCTGCTTGTGTGTGTGTGTGTGTGTGTGTGTGTGTGTGTGTGTGTGTGTGTGTGTGCGTGCGTGCGTGCGTGCGTGTGTGTGTGTGTGTGTAATTTGTTCAGATTCCTTTCAAGGTAAGGTGTATTCGTGCCTTTTGTGGGAAAACTAAGCGTGTAAACACACACACACACACACACACACACACACACACACACCCTCTCCAGCAAGAAGGCTCAGGGGTACTCAGGATGAAACTGAAACGAGTGAACAACAACAGCAACTGAAAGGTTTGGCTTGTTTCGGCATCACGGGTAGTAGTTTCCTCTGTCGGACGAGGCTGACTTTCCAGACAGCTTGGAAGCTCTGAAAGGGGGATGTTCTCTCAGTATTCTGGACAGTGTGTCGGGACGCAGGAGCCGGCGCCGAACCCTTGTCGATCAGAAGAGAGTGGCTCTGTTGGCTCGTGATATGACAGTGACCGACAGTGTTGTGTTTCGTGGCGAGTCTGTCGCTGATGATGACAGTTTGTTCCAACTACATACACCCCCCCAGCCAATGATCAGTTCATGTTGGGACCTTTGAGAAATAATCTAGTGCGTATTCTTACCGTTTTCCATCATTTAACTCTACGTGATTTTTTTTTTTTTTTTTTAAAAGGTACTGCACTCCATTTTCACGTGAACTGAAAACACTGGTTTAAAAAAAAAGAAAAAGGAAATGTAGGATGAATATATTGTCGGAAATAAATGCATGACGTGGTTTACAAGATTTTTTTTTTTATGTCTGACAACGAATGTTGTTTCGTCTTGAATCCAAGGCCCTGTGTTTACATTTTGCAAGTTAGACCTTTTTTTTTTTTTTTTTTTTCGAGTTCGGAAATGGCGGGTGTTCAGATCTACTAAATGTACCCAATCTTGACAATTTTGTTTAGAGTGTTATTGCAGGGTTATAATGAATCACCGTGCTTATGCCGACGATTCATTGAACCAAGTGTGTGTGTGTGTGTGTGTGTGTGTGTGTGTGTGTGTGTGTGTGTGTGTTTTGTGTGTGAGTGTGTGTGTCTTTCTTTGATGTGTTGCCCCCTCCCCCCCCGTTGAGTGTGTGTGTCTTTCTTTGATGGTGTTTGCCCCCTCCCCCCCCCCCCCCCCCCCCCCCCCCCTACTCCTCCATCCAACATCCAACATCCAAATATAATATAACTCGACCCTCCATTGCCTGGCAGGTGTCATAGATTTATTTCACTTTGAAACGAGAATTATGCGCAGAACGTGACATGCGAACGATCGACAGCTGATTCAGCGCGAGCCGAGTACTGATCCGCTTTGAGAAAGTCAACCGTGTTGGAAGGAGCGGAGTTTTCGGGTCATCCATGTTGTAAATTTGCTTCGTAAAATGAAGGAAACGAAAGAAGACTGGTAAGAGGTGACGAAAAAAAAAAAAGAGATAAAGAGATAGAAGAAGAAGAAAAAAAAAAAAAAAGAAAAGAAAGAATGAATGAAAGGGAAAACCTAAGACAGATAGAAAATAAAAATAAAAGACAAAAAGAAAGAAAAAGATAGAAAGGAAATGAAACACTGACAGAAAACATTTGAAGAAAAAAAAATGGAGGAGGGGGGGGGGGGGGTTGTTAAAGAAACGAAGAAAAAAAAAAAAGAAATAGAAAGACAGAAAAAAAAGAAAAACTTTTTGGGGAAAAAAAAAAAAAAAAACTAGGAAGAATGGCGGCATAGAAGAAGCGAAACAAGAAAGAATAAGGCATAGCAAGGAAGGGGGGGGGGGGGGGGGGGGGGGGGGGGGGGGGGGGGGGGGGGGGGGGGGGGGGGGGGGGACAAGAAACAACAAGGAAAACACGAAGGAAGATCGAAAGAAGACGTCCTTCCGCAGCTTCAGAGGCTCCAAAGGCCCACAATCCCCTGTCAGATCGCCGCGCCCTGATAACATCCACCCAAACTGTCAAGCCCCGTTGCCCCTCCACGGAAGTCATGGAAAAGGTAGAAATTAAGGCAAGAGATAACATCAGAATCCACCCCGGGTTAACAAGAACCCGGGTACACCGCCACAGCCGCCAAGGCGTGGAATCGTTGGCGGGATCGCTTCGTGAGTGTGTGTGTGTGTGAGGGTGGGGGGGGGGGGGGGGGGGAGGAGGGTGTTTTGTGAGCGGTGTATGGGGAGGGGGAGGGGGGGAGATTTGAGCCAATGACCCTAGTGAAAAGGTTTACAAATTGATGAGCAAAGGGAAGTTACCGGTGCTGACAGGGGGAGATTAGCACGCCGTGTCGCTCTGTTTCCGGTGCGTTTGCGGCCGTGACAGGTTCGGGTAAATTCAAACCATTAACACATCGTTTTTTTTTTTCACGCGGGGTTAACATTATGGTAATTTGTTTCTGATTTTTGTAAAAAAAAAAAAAAGAATTATTTGGTTGAAAAGGGGAAAAAAAAGGTAATGAAATTGGGGACGGGGGGGGGGGGGGGGGGGGGGGGGGGGGGGGATAATTCACCCCTAAATAACGTGCCAGAAGAACGGCGAAGCGTTCAGATGTTTATAAAATCATTGGATTCGAACCATAAAGCAGCAACAGTAATCTAAAGATGTCACGTGGACTGTGCCTGGAGTACCCTTGCCTGAGAGAGAGAGAGAGAGAGAGAGAGAGAGAGAGAGAGAGAGAGAGAGACAGACAGACAGACAGACAGACAGACAGACAGAGATGGGGGTTGTGTGTGTGTGTGTGTGTGTGTGTGTGTGTGTGTAAGTGTGTGTGTGTGTGTGTGTGTGTGTGTGTGTGTGTGTGTTGTGTGTGTGTGTGTGTGTGTGTGTGTGTGTTCTGACCTTTAGCGAAGCTGCTATGCATTTTTCTATCTCTCTGTTAAAGGCCATGATTGATTTTAAGAGAAAAGAAGTAGGCAAAATGCTTATGAAAATTTGGACATGAAACATGAAGTAGTACAAACATCCTTTTAAGAACACAAAGATGGAATGTTTGGTCCCCTCGGGAGCGCGTCAGGCAGTGGGAAATGCCAAACATGTCTTTGAAAACAGCATCAGAGCTAGGACATACACCTGCGCTTTATCATCGTTTTTCCCAGCACAAAAAAAAATGGTTTCATTTGAAATAGACTTTGTGTCCCGTGGTCTGATCGTCTGAAAACAATTCAATCCCTCACCACCACCACCACCACCACCCCTTTATCACATCACACCACATCGCGCACATACGCACGCACGCACGCACGCATACCCCGCACACACACACACACACACACACACACACACACACACACACACACACACACACACACACCACCACCACCACCACCACCACACCATCACCATCACACACACACACACACACACACACACACACACACACACACACACACACACCACACACACACACACCACCACCACCACCACCACCACCACTACCATCAACACCAGACAAACACTCACACACACACCACCACCACCACCACCACACACACACACACACACACACACACACACACACACACACACACACACACCACCACCACCACCACCACCACTACCACCACCACCCCACACACACGCGCGCCCCCGCACACACACACACACACACACACACACACACACACACACACACACACAGCACGCACACACACACACACACACACACACACACACACACACACACATCGCGCGCGCGCGCGCGCGCGCGCGCGCACGCACGCACGCACGCACACACACACACACACACACACACACGCACGCACGCACACACTCACACACACATACACACACACACACACACACACACACACACACACACAGAGGTCACGACCCGTTTTGCTCACTTCATGCTGCTTTATAGTCCAGCCATCGATGTCTTCAGCCAGTGGACTTCCATAGCCCATGGCTTACGAACAGTGGGCATCTTAGGCTAACGCGCATCACGTGACTGATCAGGTGTTCCTTAAATGCCGTGCATCCTACAGTTCAAGTCAAACAGCAGCTCGCTTTTAAGTTACCGCATTCCGTTCCTTCCGAACGGTCCCCCCCCCCCCCCCCCTTTTTTTGCCGCCCCCCCCCCCCCCCCCCCCCCCTTTCTCTTTAAGTGTTTTAAGTGGGGAGGACACGGACGTAAATTAGCACCGAAGCACCTCGGTGTCAACTCTCGCCAAGACGGCGTCGACATTTCCACAGGGCGGGATTACACGAGACTTGGCTAGTGGTGTGACTGGCAAAGGTTCCACGGGAATTGTCGCGATTTTTATCTTCCACCGTCTTTTTTTGAAGTCGACAGTGAGTGTTGTGTTTGGTGAAGAGATGGTGGTGGGGCGTGGGGTAGGGGGGGGGGGGTGGGGAGGGGGGGGGGGGAGGGTGTTAGGTAGCGGTGCGCGGGAGGTGGAGATAAAGGACTGGGGGAGGGGGGGATAACGTGGGGAGGATGGGTGTTGGTAGTGACACTTTCGCGTGATTGCAGTGGATTCATTCAATCGGGTGCCGGGTACTCTGTGTGTCCTCCAAGGCAGTGGTGTGGTGGGAGCCAGAAGTTTCGTCTTTCTGTTGCCTTTTTTTTTCTGCTTTGCTTTTCTCAACCCCTTACCTACCGCTTTTCCCCTTTCCCTACCCGTTCATTTTTTTTCGTACCTTTAAACACCCCTTTCTCTACTTTTTTTTTTCCTTAACCGTATATCTTATCTTTCCACACCCCCCCC
>JADBJO010004863.1:50000-55000 GCA_016801955.1 Conus betulinus
ACTTTTTGGTTAAAGTACACAGTCTTAATCTGCAGTCTGGTTTTCGTATAACAGTGGATAGCCAGATAAGCTATACCAGGTCTAAAGCATTAACCACACGCGTTTTGCTAGAGAGAGAGAGAGAGAGAGCTGAGAGAGAGAGAGAGAGAGAGAGAGACAGACAGACAGACAGACAGACAGAGAGAGACAGAGAGACAGAGACAAAGACAGAGAGAAGAAAGAGAGAGAGTTGGAGGAGGGAAGAAGGACTGCCGCCACAAATTTTGTCTAAGTATAGTTTTGGTATGGTTTAAATCTTGTAATACACATTTGAATAGCAAGTGGTTTGTAGATAACATGCTTGTCTTGTGTCGATAACGTATGTGCTTCTTTATGCTTGGTGCATTTTGGGCTCATCTCCTTCGGATGAGAGCTTTGTTCGTTTGGATTGAAAACGCTTACGTTCAGATCGTGATCTGTAGAGAACACCCTTTTTAAAATAGAACATCAGAAAATACAATACAAAAGAAGATGGTTCATTTCGTGTCGTTTACAGACTTGTCAGCCTTGGATGAAAGGGTAAACGAATAAAGTAAAGAAATGTAGAAAAATATCAAATGAGAAAATGTAAGAAAAGATATAAATTTATCAAAAAAAAAAAGATGTAAATCGACCGTGTATGTAAATAAGAGATTAAAGTAAAAGAAATATAGAAACATATCAAATAAGAAATATTAAGAAGTGATTTAAGAACATAGAAATATATCAAAATTTGATAAGAACATGGTCGATTTAATAAGAAATGATTTCACATCGACCGTGAATAAACTTAAATTAAAGAAATATAGAAATTAAAAAAAAATAAAAAATGATCTAAGATCGACCATGTAAATAAGCAGATTTACATAAATTTTAGAAAACATATCAAATAAGAAATGATTTTAGATCAACCACGTAAAATAAACAAGAAAATGTCCCTGGGTACTTCTCTGTTTGGGGAGGGGCTCGAACAGCATGTCACGGACGTAATCCACGGGCGGTAACGCCAGTCCGAGATGAAGACAGATCCATTTGGCCTGTTGAAAGGGAGAGAAACGCGAGGCGGGTCTTGTGCTTTGCACCAATAGCTCCAGTTACCGCCCTTAGCTCAGAAAACTGTGGCAGCCAGGGGAGACTGGAACAGACTGACAGATATCCGATATGTTTGTCGTCTGCCTGTGTATGTTAGAGGAACGGTTGTAGAGAGGGTAAGCCCCACCCACCTACCCCTCCCCGTTTCTTTCTTATCTAATCGGCAAAATAGGCTGACTTGGAAAATTCAAGTAAAAATGGTATTGATCGCAAAGTGGAAAAGTCAAGATGAACTTTAGACATCTATATATCTTTTAGGAAAATTTAAGGGAAATTTTAAGAGAATGTATGAATTGAAATTTCAACCGTTATGGAAAAGATGGGGAAAGAATGTCAAACAGGAGAGCTGCATACGTTCCGTATTTAACCACAGGTTGAATAATACGGAACAGATAATTAGCAAACAAGTAGGGTAACTCTTGCTCCCATGATGAAATAAATACACCCCCATAACTCCAAACGAATGCTGCTTACGACACCGAATAGCCTAGCAGACATGACAGCACAGAGCACACAGAACAAACAAGGAAAAACAGCCCCATAAAAAAGACGTTCCAAGCTTGCCCATATACCCTGTACCGAACACATCTACACAGCGACAACAACTGGAGAAATGGACAAATACAAATTAACATGTTTTCCAGACTGGCGCCGCCTTTTCGATCTTGAATATAGTCGAACAAGTTCATGGAGGAACAGAACAGAAAGAAATACAGGCAGCCTGGCTTTGATTGAAATGAAAGTGAATGTGAAATGCGGCAGGGAACAGTAAACAGTAAATAACAGATGAATCGAGTGAATAAAATAGATAATTGTTTAACTAAGGAACATCGTTCTCTGTTATCTGCAAATGTTTCTGTGCATCGTGGCTGATGCCAAAACAAAAGTTTTGGCATTTTATCACGTTTTGTTCTGGCACAAGACTATGCACCATTACTGCGCTGATCTGTTTTTGATGAAAGAAGAATTATCGTATTAGCTGCTGTACCGCCCTTGAATTTCAAGATAAGAACCCCATTAAGAGAGAGAGAGAGAGAGAGAGAGAGAGAGAGAGAGAGCAGAGAGAGAGAGGCAGGCAGGCAGGCATACTCGCACGCACACACAAACGCACGTATACAGAGATAAACGAAACTTCTTTACACGTTAGTCAAATATGTTATAACCGCGTTCTGCTTACGTGAACAGCTACCTGGCAGCGTCCGTGTTTCCGAATGAAGGCACTAGCTACTGATACGAACCGTCACATTAGCTCACTTTGCCTTACCTATGGCCAAACTGGGAGATTCCGAACTGGTCCGGTTCATGTACTGATTTTCCCCACATACCTGGTCCAGTACCCATCAAAACGTTCTCTGACATCTAATGAATTCTGATAGGCGGTCGATTCTGTACTTTTAAAGGGCATCGCTGCCTACCTAAGCACATGACATCAATTCTACAAGTTACACGTTATTGTCTATACTCTCTTCCACTTCATTGTAGCCTACAAACATTGAATCCTGCAGTTCTATGTTGAAGCCTACTGCATTGAAAATAGACTGTCGTCTAACATACTACATTGTTGCCCATTGGTCTATGTCATAGCCTACTGCACTGTCAGACAGCCTACACGACTGCGCTGTAGCCTGCTACACTGTATTACATTGTAACCTACTGTACTATATTGTCTCCCGGTGTATCACACGTAGTCTACTGCACTATGATTACAGACTACTGATCTGTGGGTCCCTGTAGCCTTCGGGGCTACACTGTAGCCCAATGTACTGTATCGTAGCCTACCGTGCAGTGCCACACCGTAGCTTACTATATACTACATTGTCGCCTACTGCTCTGTACTATACCGTGTAGCCTGGTGCACTATGCTATATTGCAGCATATAGTATGCTGCACTGTAACGTAATGTAGCCTGCAGTATTGTATCACAGTCCACTGTAACGTTGTTGTAGCCTACTGTGCTATATTGTAGCCTGACACATCGGACCACGCAGTGGCGTACTACGTAGCCTCCTATGCTGCGCGAATTCAAGTGTAACCCACTGTGTGTAACCCACTGTGTGTAACCCACTGTGTGTATGTTGCAGGATGGCACCAGTGGTCGGCCTGGGGAGAGTGCAGCCGCACGTGCGGGGATGGCCAGCAGTCTCGCGTGCGCACGTGCTCGCGCGAGAACGTCACTTCCTGCGAGGGCAGCGAGACCGACTCCCGTCACTGTAACACGTTCTCCTGTGCAGGTGGGTGGGCTGGGCGTGCCCGTTGTTTGTGGGGATGTTGGCGTTTGGGGGAAACGGATATTGGAGAGACGGGGAGAGGGGAGGAAGGGGAAAGGGAGGGGGAGGGGGGGGGGTGTGTGTGGTGGAGAGAGAGGACCCACACATGAGACAGGCAAAGGTTGGTTGTTGCCTGTGGCTGACTCACCACTCCTACAATAATGATAGCAGCAACAACAACAACACCTACTGCTACTACTACTACTACCACCACACTACTACTACTACTAATACTACTACTACTACCATCACCACCACCACCACCACCATCATCACCCACAACGACAACAACAAAAAAAACAACAGTAACAACTACCAATATTACTAATAAATACGTCTGCTGCTGCTGCTGCTGATGATGATGATGACGAGGGGGGGTCCGTTAATTGATACATGTTCTAAACTATCGGCTGATAGTTTCAATGTGATGTGACTGCAGGCGGTGGATATTGGAGTAGGGGGGGGGGGGGGGGGGGGGGGGGAGGCGAACTTCCGCTGTTGTGTTCAGTCTGAGGAGACAAGTGATTGTCTGTCCTTCCTTTTCATTGTCTTGCGTGTGTGTTGTTGTGTTTCCTGAAGAAGGCCAGACAGGTCGAAACGTGTGATGTTTCGTGATGATTTATTTGTTCTTCGGGCGGTGCAGTGACTTCTTTTCTTTTTTTTCTTTCTTTCTTTCTTCTTTTTTTTTTTTTTTGGTTTCTTTGTTTTCGTGTAATTCTATCAGCTGAGTGTACCAAACCTGTTTCTCTTTGACATTCAGGTGATCTTTCTTCACAATATCAAACAGAATATTAAATTACTACCGGGCAAAAAAAAAAACGCCACTGCAAACAATCTTTGTTATATATGAGCTTCCGTGTTCGTGGCCGATTCTTTTCCCCCTCATAAGTAATTATACTGATTCTGGCTTCACGACCGAGCCCTTTTCTGTCGTCAGTTTGGGGGGGGGGGGGGGGGGGCATAGTAAGATGGCGTCCCGCTGGATCGGAACAGGCACCACCAGAACACCGCCGGTTTCATTCGGCAGCAGCGCAGTGTCTCCTCCGGCCGGTGGCCTTTTCACAGCCTGAAACCGATCGCTCACTCTGAACTGCTGGGGACTGGGGCTGGGGCAGGACGAGTACGGGTGTGGCCGGGTGTTGGGTAACCAGAATGGAGCCACGAGGGAGAAATGCCGCGGATTGTGCGCGGAGGATCCAGACCACGAAAGACAACGTCAGTGTGTGGTGTTGTTATGATGTGTGTTCTTGGCTGTGGACTGGGCGAGGATTTGACATTTCCCTTCTTCAGTCACGTTGTGGCTTGATTTCTTGGTTTCTCAAATTTTCAGTCGATTTTTAGATAAGTTATATAAACATTTGTTTCAAAGGGAGGTCACTGCAAGCGGAAATTGAAACAAATTTTCAAAGGAATTCAAACTAAATCCGCCAGACGACAGGGACAAGCCTGCTATTATTATTATTATTTTTTATTTATTTTTTATTTTATTATCATTACTGTTTTAACTCGCATTGTGTCTTTCCCGACGACTCATTATCGTTCAACGCCCATCTTGCGCCAAATTTGAGCAGATCAGTGATTGCCCGTTCTTCGTTTTCGTTGTCCTGAATGTTGTTTATCATC
>JADBJO010004863.1:60000-62500 GCA_016801955.1 Conus betulinus
GGATTTCTGAGCTGGCATTACATTGCTATCGATACAAAACGTTTATATTCAACGATTCAGTTTGTCCCTTATGTACTGAAAGCGAAGAAAGTGAGGTGCATTTTGGTCTCTGTTGCCCAGCTCTTCAACGTATACGCGAAACGTAAATCAAGCTTAAATGTTATGGACATCCTTCACTGTTTAAACTGAGTTTGTTAATGTCATCGACCAAACCTGAAGACTACCGTAATCTTTCTTTTTTTTTGTGTAAAGGATTTAAAATGAGAGGTGTTGTGACTTCTTGAAAGGTGCATGAATACAATTTATATCATCGTTAGCTTGTATTTTGAATCGGTTACATATCTTTTACGCAGTTCACATTCCCCTTCATGATGGGCTGAGACCTAATGTGAATAAAATGTCTCCTTGAGTTTTTGTCTCTCTCTCTCTCTCTCTCTCTCTCTCTCTCTCTCTCTCTCTCTCTCTGTCTCTCTCTAACCCTTGTATTCGATAACCAATGAATGAACGTACTGACGCCTAACCCCATCTTTCAGGGTGAGATAGAACAGTTGGTGCTGAGTGAGGATCCCAGCACGGCAGAACGACAGTGCCACTTCCAGTCTGGAGATCACGTGAGTGGAGAGAACTCGTTTGATTGGCTGTGCACGATTGACGTCACTTTCACGGTCATAATTATCGTTTGAATGTGTGTGTGTGTGTGTGTGTGTGTGTGTGTGTGTGTGTGTGTGTGTGTGTGTGTGTTCGCGCGCTGTATGCGCGTACGCGCGCGTGAGTTTGCGTATGTGTGAGTGTGAGTGTGTGTGTGTGAGCGTGTGTGTGAGCGTGTGTGTGTGTGTGTGTGTGTGTGTGTGTGTGTGTGTGTGTGTGTGTGTGTGTGTGTGTGTGAAAACAGAAAATGCATTCATTCTGCATGCTATTCAATTGATGATGAAGTTGACTTCTACGACCTACAATGTCAGTAAGAACAGAACACACAACAGCAGCGGCAGCAGCAGCAGCAGCAACAACAACAACAACAACAACAACACACTACTACTACTACTACTACTACTGCTGCTATGGATACTATAACCCTTAGCATGGTAGTTGTATTCTTCTTGTAGATGTTGACAGTGCACCTAGGGTGTTTGTGATGTGGATGGTTATTGTGACAGGTGGCAAAAGATAACGGTTTTTTTTGCCCCCCTGAGGCTTTATTGCTGAGGGTATTGATAGTATATAGAGGCTTGTCTGGAACTTTGCAGAAAAGTAGGTCACCAGTTGTTTGGTGTTTTTTTGTTTAAAAAAAAAAAAAAAAAAAAAAAAAAGGATGGTCAAGATCACACCTTTCATCGTGTGCTAATAGTAGACGATGTTCGAAAATCTGCAAGGAAGGTAATCCGTCTCGGAGCTTACGTTCAGCGACAGTGATTCGTCCATTTTCATCAGACGAGCGCCGCTGATGAACATGGCCAAAAGAAGTGTTGCCTCATCAATCGATCAGCGTAACAGTTCAGTCAGGAGAGAAAAGGCTGAAACATGGATGTGTGAAACGGTGCGCGGTATTTGCAGTCTTTCGAATTTCCTGTCGTTATGGACTGGAAATCAAACATTTGACTGTCTTGGTCTGTTTGATCCATGGTCTGAGAAAAGGTGTGTGTGTGGTGGGGGAGGGGGGGGGGGAGGGAGGGGGGGGGGGGCGTACGTGCGTGCGTGCGTGTGTGTGTGTGTGTGTGTGTGTGTGTGGTGTGCGCGCGCGCGTGTGCATGTGCACACGCGTGCGTGCGTGCATGCGTGTGTGCTGTAAACCTTCCTCACCCCCCACATCCACCCAAAGAAAGCTCGAACTATCGACGACAACTCTTTCAGAAAACACCACTGTGGGCTGTCGTTCCTGCCTGATGCAGTTGTCTCCCTTCCTGTTCGCCTCATGCCTCCAGCTCTCGTGTCCAGCCGTTTCTAGGTCGTCCCCCCCCCCCCCCCCCCCCCCCCCTCTCTCTCTCTCTCTCTCTCTCTCTCTCTCTCTCTCTCTCTCTCTCTCTCTCTCTCTCTTCTCCCCAAGCGGGTTCCAGCCCCGAGTCTGACGTACGGTGTTTGGATGCTGGCGTCCTTGGGGCGTGTCCTATGCAGCCCACCTGTCCGTCCGCCTTAGGATGTCAGCGGTGACTGGCTCCCCCGTCCCACCCTTGGCCACAGTGCCACGTCGCCGACCTTGACTGGCCTGACTGATGTGAAGTGCACGCCTCACACAGGTGGGAGTGACAGTGTCTGTCTTCTGCTGCATCGCTGCGGTCTCCCATAGAGGCATCATCATTGGATACGTGACGGTGATATTCGACATGAGGCATTATCATTGGATACGTGACGATGATATTCGACATGAGGCATTATCATTGGATACGTGACGATGATATTCAACACGAGGCAGTATCATTGGATACGTGACGATGATATTCAACACGAGGCATTATCATGGATACGTGACGGTGATATTCAACATGAGGCATTATCAATGGATACG
>JADBJO010004863.1:67500-72500 GCA_016801955.1 Conus betulinus
AGTACACACACACACACACACACACACACACACACACACTCACACACACACGATCGAGTTGAGAAATATTGCGCACGTGTACTAACACTTCTCCTAATAAGGTTCGGCATTTACAAGTTTGGAGGATTTAGAGATATCTTATATCATTGGTTTCTTCCAAAATGATCAAAGAAAGCATGTTCCATGTTCATTTTTTTTTGTTTTGTTTTTTTGTGGGTTTTTTTTTTTTTTTTTGGGGGGGGGGGGGGTAATTTGTCAAGAGCCTCTCCGACGAAGTATCAGCAGTACATGTCTTAGTTCATGAAACTGAGCGACACGCAATTCCGCACAGATGAAATGCTGTCCAGTGTTACGTTTGAATGTTTTACCAGACTGCAGTTGGTGTGACCGTTCATTTGGCTTTCTCTTAACTTCATGGTAACGACCGTTTGTCAGAATCCTCTATTCCCCCATGAAGGGGAGTGAAAGGAAATTAATTTGCATTTTTTTCTCTCCCTAATTCTTCGTTTGATAACACAAGGAGGAGCGATAAACAATAAGTTGTCAACACCGCCCATGGAGTTCATTTTTTTATCCAAGCTTTCGCCAAAAGGCTTCTTCAGGAACCGATGCTACTAATATCTCCTTAGCAGCGATGACTTCAATACTATTGACGTCATAGTAGACTACATCAGTTTTAAAAACGACGTCACATTTTCTTCTTTACTGTAGTTTCACCTTTCATCACACCCTGTACCATCCCTCACTACATCTTGCAGAGCCCACTTCCACAGCACCCTGCAGAGTCCACTATATATGTTTATATATATATATACTGTGTGTGTGTGTGTGTATACCAGCATAGCTACCCACCCTATGCACCCACTCAAACATGTCTTTAATCGAAATGCCTACACCCACTTTACGCCTATCCACAGAGAGACTTGTTACCCTGATACAGACCATATCAGTGTGGGGCCGAGAGGGGGGGGGGGGGGGGGGGGGGGGGGGGGGGGGCACTCTAGCCCTGACCATCGAGCTGATCTGATGATCCGCCATCGGATTTTGCTTATGCTCCCCATTTACCCATCCACCTTCCCCCATCTTCCTCCTCCTCCTCCTTCCTTCCTTCCTTCCCAACGTTTCCGTTTATGTATTTGTTTGTTTATTCATTCATCACCCCTGCCCCACACTGTGGCCTCTTGCTTTAGGAAATAGGATGGAGCGTGTACAGAGTATACAACTCGCTGTGATGCGTCCTTCGCGAAGCTGACGATGCTGAGACCGACTTTCTCCGAGACGTCTCTGACATTCCTCTGGAGCCCTAGGCTCTGGTGACGTCACTGACGATGCTGAGACCGACTTTCTCCGAGACGTCTCTGACATTCCTCTGGAGCCCTAGGCTCTGGTGACGTCACTGACGATGCTGAGACCGACTTTCTCCGAGACGTCTCTGACATTCCCCTGGAGCCCTAGGCTCTGGTGACGTCACTGACGATGCTGAGACCGACTTTCTCCGAGACGTCTCTGACATCCCTCTGGAGCCCTAGGCTCTGGTGACGTCACTGACGATGCTGAGACCGACTTTCTCCGAGACGTCTCTGACATCCCTCTGGAGCCCTAGGCTCTGGTGACGTCACTGACGATGCTGAAACTGACTTTCTCCGAGACGTGTCTGACATTCCTCTGGAGCCCTAGGCTCTGGTGACGTCACTGATAAGGCAGAAACCAAACCTCCTCCAAGTCGTCTCTGACTTTCTTTTCGAACACTAGACTCTAGTGACGTGACTGATATCGTTGAAACCAACCTTCTCCCAAACATCTCTCGACATCCCTCTCGAACCCTTGGCTCTGGTGAACGTCACAATTCTGAAACCGCCATTCTCCAAGACATTTCCGACATCCTCCTCGAACCATACCTAGGCACTGTGACGGTACAGACAATATTGAAACCGCCCTTCCCCGAGACATCGTAGTCTTCCATCTTGTTGAACCTTAAGAGCTGGTGACGTCTGTGCTTCGACCATCCTGGATTCTTCAGCTGCCGTGGATGTCTTTAGAGATCCTGGGACACTTCTTGCTGAACCGCACACGCGACATGATACACTTCCCCTTTGATTTGTGCGTGGTTAAATAAGGCAAAGAACTGAGTTAGTAAAATCAGGTATTCCTTTCTTTTCATAACAACAAATTTGACCTTGTTTGGAGTTTCTTCCAGTATTTTTTTGTGCATTTTGTTTCTGAACGTTTTTGTTTGTTTTACAAAGCCTATGATATTTCTTTCCTGTACTAAATTTCAGCTGTCCTTATTCTGACATGGCTGTCGATATGGAAGATTTGTTGTGTTTTTTTTTCTTGAACCTAAACGCTCCTTAACAAAAAGAAGAGCAAAGAAGACTTAGCGATGAAACTAATAACATGAGTGTTACTGAACTACAAACATCACCAATGAATGACTTGCAGTGTACGCTGATTGGTCGCCCTGGTCTGCCTGCAGCGCCACCTGCGGCCAGGGCCGACAATCCAGAAGTATCGCGTGCACAGAGACCTCGTTTCACTCCCCTGTTTCTAAGGAGGAAGGGGCGGGGAAGGACGGGCGCGTGCGTGGCACCTGCGTCCCGAACGACACGCCGCGCGTGCAGGTTCGCGCCTGTTGGGTGCAGGAGTGCGCAGGTGCTGACCACGTGATGGAGTCACGTGTGTGGTGCTTCTGTTTTTGTTTTTCGAGCTCGTTTCGTTTCGCTTGTTCTTGTTCTTTTATTCTGGGGTTTCTTGTTCATCTTCTTCTTCATCCCCACCCTTCTTTTGCTCTCTCTCTCTCTCTCTCTCTCTCTCTCTCTCTCTCTCTCTCTCTCTCTCTCTCTCTCTCTCATTTTCCTTTCTTGCTTTTTCTGTTTTTCTTTTTTTCTTTTTTTTTTTCCTTTCTCTCTTTCGTTCTTTCTTTCGATGTGTCTTTATTAATTTTTTTCTTTCATTCTTTCTTTCTTTCTGTCTGTCTCTTCTTTCTTTCTTTCTTTTTCTTTCTTTCTTTCTTTAGTTCAGCAGTCCCCCCGTTGTGTAGTGTCTGGCTTGCTATTTTCTTTGCTTGCACATACATAATCTACCCAGGGATTTTTTTTTTTTTTTTTTTTTTTTTTTTTTTTTTAGACTTTCTCATAAACGTACCGTTTATTTTCACTTGCTAATTTTCTCAAACAGCCGTGTTGCAGTTGCACAGTCGCATGTTGCGTAGCCATTGGCCGTGTTCCCCGCGCTTTTCCCATACATACACACTCACACTTGTACTCTGCCCAGCTTGGCTATGTTTCTTACTTCTCTCCCCTGTTGGTGGTAGTAGTTTCAAGTGGGTGATGTTTGTTGTTTCTCATTCCGCCAGCCTTCCCTCCCCTGCCCTGCCACTGTGCCATTTTTTTTGCTCGCTTTGTCATGTATGATCTCTGTCACGCTTCGCCATTTTTTTTGCACCTTTACAGTGTGTGCGCCATCTGCTAAGCAGCGTGTGTGGGGGGGGTTTGTTGGTTGGTTTGTTTTTTCACTTTGCCACTTTATCTCAGTGTGATGTGCCACACTTCATCATTTGTTTCTGTGTGCCCTTTGTGACACATGTCACAGTTCATCATTTGTCTCTGTGACACATGTCACACTTCATCATTTGTCTCCGTTTGCCCTGTATGTGACACATGTCACACTTGATCATTTGTCTGAGTGTGCCCTATGTGACACATGTCACAGTTCATCATTTGTCTCTGTGACACATGCCACACTTCATCATTTGTCTCAGTGTGCCCTGTGTGACACATGTCACACTTGATTCATTTGTCACAGTTTGCCCTGTGTGACACATGCACACTTGTCACACTTCATCATTTGTCTCAGTGTGCTCTCTGTGACACATGTCACACTTCAT
This sequence comes from Conus betulinus, assembly GCA_016801955.1. Classification (NCBI taxonomy): domain Eukaryota; kingdom Metazoa; phylum Mollusca; class Gastropoda; order Neogastropoda; family Conidae; genus Conus; species Conus betulinus. Next base: position 71,387 of record JADBJO010004863.1, read on the forward strand.
CATTTGTCTGAGTTTGCCCTGTGTGACACATGTCACACTTCATCATGTGTCTCAGTGTGCCTTATGTGACACATGTCACACTTCATCATGTGTCTCAGTGTGCCCTGTGTCTCGGTGTGCCCTGTGTGACACATGTCACACCTCATCATTTGTCTCAGTGTGCCCTATGTGACACATGTCACACTTCATCATTTGTCTCAGTGTGCCCTGTGTGACACATGTCACACTTCATCATTTGTCTGTTTGCCCTATGTGACAAGTGTCACACTCCTCTTTTTTTTATTACTGTGCCATGTGTGCCATATGTCAAACTTTGCCCTTTGTTCTCACGTTGCCACGTCATTTGTGTGTCATGTGTTAACATGTGTCATTATGTTTGTTTCTGTTTGCCGTGTGTTCCAAACGTGTGGCGTTTTCGCCTTTTGTCTCATTTTTGCCGCGCAGGATCATAATGATGTAACACTTCGCGTCGTTTTTTTTTCTCGCTGTGCCATTCACGCCATCATCAGTCACACCAGGCGCTATTCATCTCATTTGCCTTTGTGCGTCGTCTGTGTCCTTCGTCTTTTTCCTCGTTTTTTGTTTGTTTGTTGTTGTTTGTTTTTTATCTGTCTGAGATTGCTATGGATTTTTTTTATGGTCACTGTGTGTGTGTGTGTGTGTGTGTGTGTGTGTGTGTGTGTGTGTGTGTGTGCGTGCGCGCGCGTGTGTTTGTATCTGTGTGTGTTTGTGTGTATGTGTGTGTGTGTGTGTGTGTGTGTGTGTGTGAGAGAGAGAGAGAGAGAGAGAGAGAGAGAGAGAGAGAGAGACTTGTTCGTCATGCGAGATTTGTGTGTGTGTGTGTGTGTGTGTGTGTGTGTGTGTGTGTGTATGTGTGTGTGTGTGTGTGTGTGTGTGTGTGTGTGTGTGTGTGTGTGTTTGCTCCTAAAAACCAGTAGTCTTCTGGACTCGGACTATAAAAAGATTCAGGTTCTCCCCTTAAGTCTGAGATTAGAATACAACAAAGGGATAGTAATGCACAGGATTGTGTCTGGGAAGGCACCCACCACATTAGTTCACAGATTCTCGATAAATTCCTCAAGAACTCTACCTAAACTTCATGTCCCTGTGTCCT
>JADBJO010004863.1:77500-80000 GCA_016801955.1 Conus betulinus
ACTGAGCACCATAGTGCCTGGTGCGGGCACAGAAACGCCAACCAAAGCGAATAAGTTGCTGCTTGGCGTATAGTGTCCCCTCACACTTCGCTTAGGATATAGCATGAACACTATACAGTCGGCCGCCCTCACCAACGACGTTGTTAACAGTCAAGCACATATTGCATAGCATGCCTCAGTTTGGACCCTATCCAACTGTGATAGTAATATGCACAGTGATTTTCTCTCTCTGTCTTTAAAATACATTGACATTTTCCAGATATATTCACGTTTCTTTTGGTAGCTCTGCTGCAAAATATTCTTGGCGAATTTGGAGGGGGTTGTGTAAGTTGTGCGGCGTAGTTTGAATGCAGTGTCTGATCCTTCCCCCCCCCCCCCCCCCCCCCCCCCCCCCCCCCCCCCTCCTCTAATACTTCACTGGCATAACCTGTTGTGCTTTGAGGTGTATCAAATGACCTTTTTTCTTTCTGTTTCTTTTTGTTGTCTGTTTTGTTCTACAGTCGGTTTTCTGTTGTGATTGTTATTGTTGTCGTTGTTATTGTTGTGGTTGCTGTGGTGTTGTTTTTCAGTTTGTGCCTAGCTTGGGATGGAAGGAGGTGGGGAGTATGGACTCCAGCTGTCTGTTGTGATGTTTTAATTATAATTTTCTGGTCTTCGTCGACATGTTTTGCATGCTTAATTGACAGATTAGATAATCGATCCACTGGTTGATTTGGTCAGTTGGTCCATTTGTTGATTTGTTGGTAAGTTGGTCAATTGGTCCATTTGTTGATTTGATGGTATGTTGGTCAGTTGGTCCATTTGTTGATCTGATGGTATGTTGGTTAGTTGGTCCATTTGTTGATCTGATGGTATGTTGGTCAGTTGGTCCATTTGTTGATTTGATGGTATGTTGGTTAGTTGGTCCATTTGTTGATTTGATGCTATGTTGGTTAGTTGGGTCCATTTGTTGATTTGATGGTATGTTGGTCAGTTGGTCCCATTTGTTGATTTGATAGTATATTGGTAAGTTGGTCCATTTGTTGATTTGATGGTATATTGGTAAGTTGGTCCATTTGTTGATTTGATGGTATATTGGTAAGTTGGTCCATTTGTTGATTTGATGGTATGTTGGTCAGTTGGTCCATTTGTTGATTTGATGGTATGTTGGCCAGTTGGTCCATTTCTTGGTATGTTGGTCGGTAGGTTTCAACATGAACTGAAGTTCGTTGGCTACTCTCTCTCTCTCTCTCTCTCTCTCTCTCTCTCTTACACACACACACACACACACACACACACACACACAAACTCACTCTCTCTCTCTCTCTCTCTCTCTCTCTCTCTCTCTCTCTCTTACACACACACACACACACACACACACACACACACACACACATACACACACACACACACACACACACACACACACACACGCACACACACACACACGCACACACACACACACACGCACACACACACACACACACACGTATGCACTCATACATGCAAGCACACGCATGTATGCACACACAAACACACACACACATATACGCGCGCGCGCGTGCGCGCGCGCTCGTGCGTGCGCGCAGCCTTTCAATAGCGTAACTTCACGTGGGTCATTATCATTGCTGTTGTTTGTTGTTGTTGTTGTTCTTGTGTTTATTTTCAGGTACAAGTGTACATTTCTTTCTTCCTTTTCTCTTTTGCTTTCTCTAGCTTTTCTTCTTTCTGCGACCGGTATTAGGCGCTGGCGTTGCTACGTCAGTTCACAGAGGGCCACCTGGTCCATCCAACAGAATTTCGCCGTGAATTGTCCGAAACTAGACATTGACACAAACTTCTCACGGGCACGGACGAGAAGACGAAACAGAAACCGAGGATACCAGGAGAACAGGACATGAAACGCCACAGAGTGTGTTTTTTTTATTTTTTTTTTTTTTAATGATCAACGAGGATGAGGCGTGCTTAAGATAATGGTATTGACTGCCTGTCTTGCCTGAGACTATGTGACCCGGGGTTCTCGTCATCATCCTATCCTATATATCCCCACGGGTCAGCCAGGACTGAGAGATACAGACACATGCAGCGTTCGTCAGAAAAGAAATTATGCCACACTCTCAGAGAGAGAGAGAGAGAGAGAGGGATCCATTGATTGGAAGACTCGAGAGAATGTCGTGTCTAGCCTTCTCATTTGAGCAACTTATGTACCCGACAAATGTGAGGAGGTCAGCCAGGGTCAAAGACCCACACTAATACTGGTTCTTGTAGGGGATTCGACCTTCAGACTCGCCCAGTTCGCAGTCCCGGGATATTAACCACCCCACCATGGTTTCCCTTTGTTGTTGTTATGATTGGTCAGTTGGCGCCCTCGTTCGGTCCTTTGACGTTGTTGGTTGTCAAATTGCTTGGGCCTCGTCGTTGATTGCTTGGCTGGCTGGCTTGGTTGGTTGGCCGATCGGTCGATCGACTGCTGCTTCGTTGGTCTGTGTACGTGTTGTCCTGTTGGGTTGGGTTGGTTCGT
>JADBJO010004863.1:82500-85000 GCA_016801955.1 Conus betulinus
AAAGTGGGGGGGGGGGGGTGTTGCATTTTGCTCTTGACAAAAATTGCCAAGAAAGAAATGAAAGAGAAGAAAGGATGGAGGAAAGGGACCAGTGGATGGAAGGAGAGGAAGGGTTGAAAAAAACTTACTTGGAGCTTTCGACAGACCTCCGTCGGTCTTCTTCAGCGGTGGTGTGGCTACTGGGTGAACTGGCGTTCAGTGCACACGACCACGGGTCGAACCCTGGTCATGTGACTGAACAATGAGGGTGTTGTACACCGATGGCAAGGTGTGTCTGCCCCGGTCCCGGTTGAGTGTGGGGTTGTTGGCGGCAATATGGATAGCCTCCTTCACCCCACGCTGAAACCATCTATTGTCATGGTCGAGAACGCTGATGTCATATTCGAACTGATGTTGCTGGGCGTGTAGGTGGGCGCCTACTGGTGATGATTCCCTTTGTTGTTTTCCAGGGTTGCTTTCAGTTTCCCCTACATAGTTCTTTTCACAGTCACGAAAAAGAAAAAAGATGGTCTGGGTCAAAGCCATTGACTTAAACAAACTTTGAAACCCTTGTTTTCAAATATTAGTCGTTTTCATTGCTGTACTATGTATATTTCTGTTATCGTTGTTTTGCTCGCTCAAGTGTAGGGGGATGGACATGCCACGATAAGCGTGATTTGAGCGTGGAGTGTATTTATATAGCAAAAGATGGAGAGTGAGAGAAAGATGCGCAGATTTATACATGCGTATTGGTGTGTTAGCGTTTTTTTCTTTTTTTTCTTTTTTTTGTTTTTTTTTTTTTACAGGGAGGAAAAGGGTGGGAGAGGGGAGGGATGAGATGGGGGGGGGGGGGGGGGGGGTGAGGTCAGGGAGCAAGGGACAAAACTGATCTCTGCTCTGCCACGTTCTGGGGAGAGAGAGTGTTGGTAATTTTTGTGGACCAATCAGAAGACGTTTCTGTATGAGGGAGGGGCAGGGGTGGGGGAGGGGGGGGGTTGTTATAGCTAGAAAATACTTCAACGGCGGTCAAAAAATCTTATTTATTAGAAAATACTTCGTTTCTAACCATGAATTCTTACAGACCAGGTTTTTGTCTCGTCTGAACCGAAGATAGTAAGGTAAAGGTAAGGTAATGTTGCTTATATCCCAGCCAACCGCAAAGGGCCATGTCAGGGCTGTCACTGCGTTGAAGTCAATTCACAAGTCATTCATTATACACAGCTCTTTAAAATACATCTTCTCAAAACAGACCCGAAATTCTGTTAACAATCTTCCCACCATAGAAATCTCAGATCTGAAGAAAAATGTTAATCTTTTCCGAAGATGGAGTGAATTTTAGAACGAAACTAAGCAAAAGTCGAGACGATGTTGTTTTTTATTTGACATCTCTTGTCTCTTTAACACATTAGTGTCGGGTAACGCGGTTCCCCAAGCTCTGTAAACTTGCTTACGATTGGTGTCCGCGAAAAAGCGGCTTTTGTACTCCCAGTTCGTACAGAACATGGAGTACTTTACAATGGGAACGAAGAAATGCTGTCTGTGTGTCAGTCCGTCTATCTGTCTGTGTGTCCGTCCGTGGTCAAAATGTGTTCCACTCGCTCCTGACAAAACTACTGAGCCGATCTTTTTTGAAATTTGTGGGTATGTTCATTATGGGTCACGGATGATGCCCAGTGTGTTATTTTACCGCTATAGCCGTTACTATCAGCTATAACGGCCATAACGTTTTTTCTTCTTTATGAAAAAATTTCAGAAAGTACTTGGCCGATCTTTCTGAACATTTGCAGGTATGTTCATTATGGGTCACAAGATGGTGACCGATGTTTACCAGAACAGCCCTTACTATAACGGCCCGAAACAGTTTTTTTCCTCTTTATGGAATATCTCACCGCGTGTTCAAGATAAACTGGGAGCTTTGCATCTTGTTTTGTTTTTTTTTTCCGATTATCACGTGCAGCGCGGTGCGAGCCGCCCTGTCTGAACGGAGGTCGTTGCACGACCACGGCCCAGTGTGCCTGCCCCTACGGCTACACGGGACTGGACTGCCAGCGTAAGTGTCTGCTGTTCAGGCACTTGACCACTGGGTTTCCCCGCATGGTTTTGTCTTCTTTTTTTCCCCCCCTCAAGTGTGCACGTGTGTGTGTGTTGTGTGTGTGTGTGTGTGTGTGTGTGTGTGTGTGTGTGTGTGTGTGTGTGTGTGTGTGTGTGCGTGCGTGCGTGCGTGCGTGTGTGTGTGTGTGTGTGTGTGTGTGTGTGTGTGTGTGTGTTGGAGTGGGGGTGGGATGGGGTATGTGTGTGTGTGTGTGTGTGTGTGTGTGTGTGTGTGTGTGTGTGTGTGTGTGTGTTTTGCGTGCTGACCAGTCCGGACTGACGTCATTGATGACGCAGAGCGTGTCTGTGATGTCACTACAGCGTACTGCCGGAAGGAGTGTCACAACGGGGGCCAGTGTGTACGTCACGACCGCTGTCGCTGCGCCAAAGGCTACTCGGGCCGGTATTGCCAAACACGTGAGTAGCGCTC